>CALYLW010000383.1:237500-385000 GCA_944989445.1 Ampullaceana balthica | reverse complement strand
TTCTGTTTTTCCGCCCGCCCGCCCGCCGAGCCCAAGACAGAGAGAGACGGCCACGAAGTTAATATAAGGGATTTAAAAAAACAAACCCGTAAAAACAAAGTTTTTGACTATAAATCCCTTATATATGAGACATAACTAACAGTATTGATTATTTTCAAACATTTACAGACTGAATCTGTCTTAACTCAACTTTGCATCATAACCCTAGGTGGGGGGGGGGAGGGGGGTGGGGGGAGGGTGGGTGGGGGGGAGGGTGGGTGGGGGGAGGGGTGGGTGGGGGGGAGAGGGGAAAAGTCTGGTCACCGATTCGCTTGACCGAGCTCAGAGTGACACGTAAAATGTAAACAAAAGCGCCAGTCGCTTCGTTGGGTCGCCTCAATGCGTCAGCTCAAAATTTCACGTGGCAAAAAAACAATAACAAACCGTGAATTTAAATGACATACCTCATATAAGGATAAACTAAAAATGCATTAATTTAATTACGGTACGTTCGATCGATCTGAAATTTTGATACGATGCATTGTTAGGTCAGACGGGTCCGTGTGCCAAATTTCAGTTCGATCGGATCATGGGAAGTGGGTCATTTTTGACTTCTGTTTTTCCGCCCGCCGAGCCCAAGACAGAGAGAGAGAGATGATGAGAGAGACGCCGGTGAAGTTAATATAAGGGATTTAAAAATGAAAGTTCTCACGAGAAAATTAAAATTCTCAGAGAAAAAATGTACGTGCTAAAAATTCGGGATCACCCTTAAAAGTCATCAGTTATTGACCAATCTAGTATCTAGTTAATTGATCTTAAAACGGAACGCAATGAAACTTAAGAAAACAAAAACATTACATTATGGCGGCTCGTTCATTTTCGGCGGATTTACGGCTGACAAAATATGGCGGCTAATGAGGCGCGCCACATATTTTCAGGCGGATTTTTGGCGGACAAAAATTTCGCGGCGTATTCGGCGCGCGGCGTCGGCTGAGGGGTCTAGCTTGCCGACACGGGCGGTGACAGTTTGCATCACCAACCATTTAGAAACCAATCCTTCCTTTTAAAATTTACATCAAGCCTTGATTCAAGTCCAACTTATTTTCAACCCTTTGTTTTGTTACTACAGTGAAAAACATTGAACGACTGAAATATTTATTTGAAGAAAAAAAAACTATAACAAATTACTGGTAATGTTTTTTTTTAAAGTATGGTGGGGACAGGAGTGGACTGAGGAGTGAGGGGGTTAGATAAATAAGATATCGGTGTATATGTTTCAGGCAAAGTATATAATTTGTAAAACTTTTGTATACTTTGCCTAGGCATGCCGGATTTCGATTAGGCAATGTGTAAAAAAGCACAACAAAAGACTATTGATAATTATAATTACGTATTTTTAAGTGGATGTAATACAAAATAAAGCACATGATGTACGCTCTGTATTATTTTCTCGAGGTCTTCCTCTGATTCCACATCTTGTAAAACATCATCAGGTAGGGACTACGTCTGTGAGGCCTACTTTAGCTCTGCATCCAAAGAGAGCTTTGTATGGTTATCTTTTAATACCAGAATGAAAAGCTCTGTCCTTCTTGAGTTGGACGAACCGTAACCCCTCACTCCAGTGGCCAGTTATTTCATCTTGCATACAAGCACACAGCATATTTTCGATGTCCTAGGTGGCTCTTTCGACGCTCCCTTGGCTTTGTATGTGACGCGGCTTACCATGAACGATCTTCAAAGTGGGCCAGTATTCCGGCTGTTTACCACATTGTTTGCAAATTCCCTGCCGTTATTTGACTGTAGAATCGTTGGAGCACCAAGCAACGTAAATATGTCTACGAGCTGGTATGCTACTTCTTGTGCCGTCTTTGTCGTCAGGGCCTTGAGAACCACGAACTTGGTGGGATGTTCTTGATACACCATTATAAAATTGTATTCCCCATCAGAATGTGATTGAAAGTCGATAAGGCCAACCTGACAACGAGAGATGAATTCAGAAAAAGTGATTTGTTTGACCACAATGCCTTTTAAAAATACTTTTTTTTTCTGGCAAGGTTCACATAAATTTAATACACAGTTCAATATCATGACGGGTAGCTTTCTTATATTTGGGTGAACGTTCTTTCAACATTCTGTACCGTCCTCCATAACCAATGGCCAAATGTGCTTTATGAAGTACGTCACATATCTCGGAGTCCGCGACGTAAAACAGAATGGCACTCACTTTAACAGGGTAGATCATTTTACTCTTATTTTCCACCCATCATGACATCATAGTGTTTCACTAGCCAATAATCCCGTGGTTCTTGCTTAATGGTGGTCTTAGCCATTTTCACATCATCCACCAATTGTTGGTAACAGTTTCTGTTTTTAAAAAAACGCTGTTTTTAGCAGCATTGGCTCTTACTTTAGATAACTCATCGTAGAATCGTCGTTGCATGTCAACATGGCGCGATTCCTGTCCTAGCACTACATTCTCTTCCGACATGGTCACACAGCAATACAACGGGAAACGTTATGGGAGAACGTCTGAGGAATCTCATCCGGATGATATAAACTGACGTCGTGAGAAGAATTTAGGCAATATTGTCTTTTGATTTGGTAGTGGAACATCGTACCGGCTTAACACTGTCTTACAATAACGTTCAACACTCTCAGACTTCGATCGCCATTATCAAACAACGACCAAAGCGCCACCGCCAACACCAGTGGCTGGAAAAATGGCGGGGGTAGGCCAATTACATACTTTGCCTGACGACAACTCGGCATTCTATAGAATGCCTAGGCAATGTATGAAATAGCCATCATTTCACACTTTGCCTGTAACATATATTTCAAAGTCAAGTTAGCGTCCTGTCATATAATAAAATCAGGGGAGTTACCACTATTAACACAAACACCTGACACTGCCTTTCTTTCATTTCGAGCTCCTTGTAATCCCTGGCGGTGCGGTCGTGTTTTCCTTGATTCATTCAGAAAACCAAAATCTCTTTGTGAAGAGATTTTTGTTTCCCGTTCAGATAAAAAGGTACACGAAAATATTTTGTAGCTTGTCGGGACCGTATTTTGTTTCCTGTGGACAGATATTCGTGTAAAACGTATTTAAGTTCACAGCATATTTTCAGACGAAAAGTTTTGATTTGATAAATTGTTCGTGACCTGCAATGTAGATACAGAAGAGCCACATGCGACTCGCTGAGCCGCAGCTTTGGCCAGCGTTGGTATAGACCAGGGGTCGGCAACCTGCGGCTCGCGAGCCTCATGCGGCTCTTTCGATGTCAAGATGCGGCTTTCCAGCTCCATTCTCAAATATTAACGCTCATATTATTTTACTTTCAAAACTAATGTTAGTGGCTCTTTAAAAAACAGGGAAATGTCGTAAATTGTAATGTTTGGCTCTTCCGTCTCAAAAGATTTCCGACCCCTGGTATAGACATTGCAGCCCCATTTTCATGGGTAATTTTACTACCCGGGTAATTGCACGGCAATTGGTTTTCGGGTACCCATTAACAGGCCTAGTCTTGAATCAAGAGTCTTGATATGTATTTTATTTTTTGGGTCATTGAATTATCAACACCCGGGATCTCGAATTGTTGAACCATGATTCCAGGTCGTGGCACATGCGTCGATAACGCTATCTATTACAGAGATAACTACGAATATAATACTAGATCGTTTTTAGTTATCATTTGTAAATTATTTGAACTGGACTCGCGAGGTAGTCAGTATCAGATAGTGTGTTCTGTGTGTTTCTGATGGGGCCAGTCAATCTAAATGTCCAATAGATTGTTTTCAAACAGAGGATTGAGGTGAAATGTGTTATTGTTAGTTTAAGGCTCTAAACTTTAAGCTGTTGTATTAACTTTGGCGTGACACTTATAGTCTTGTCACATAATTACAATTTCAGCAATAAATCAGGTAAATTAAATTTCTTATTATGCTCAGAGTGCTAAGACTTTTCTAAAATGTTCAAATACAAAGATATAAACCAAATCTTCTAAGCCATTTGAAGGTTTAAAATTTGTCCATGGACATGATCTCAAGATGTACATATTGTAGAAGATGTGCTTGGACGAGATCTCAAGATGTACATATTGTAGAAGATGTGCTTGGACGAGATCTCAAGATGTACATATTGTAGAAGATGTGCTTGGACGAGATCTCAAGATGTACATATTGTAGAAGATGTGCTTGGACGAGATCTCAAGATGTACATATTGTAGAAGATGTGCTTGGACGAGATCTCAAGATGTACATATTGTAGAAGATGTGCTTGGACGAGATCTCAAGATGTACATATTGTAGAAGATGTGCTTGGACGAGATCTCAAGATGTACATATTGTAGAAGATATGCTTGGACGAGATCTCAAGATGTACATATTGTAGAAGATGTGCTTGGACGAGATCTCAAGATGTACATATTGTAGAAGATATACTTGGACGAGATCTCAAGATGTACATATTGTAGAAGATATGCTTGGACGAGATCTCAAGATGTACATATTGTAGAAGATATGCTTGGACGAGATCTCAAGATGTATACATTGTAGAAGATATGCTTGGACGAGATCTCAAGATGTATACATTGTAGAAGATATACTTGGACGAGATCTCAAGATGTATACATTGTAGAAGATATACTTGGACGAGATCTCAAGATGTATACATTGTAGAAGATATACTTGGACGAGATCTCAAGATGTATACATTGTAGAAGATATACTTGGACGAGATCTCAAGATGTATACATTGTAGAAGATATACTTGGACGAGATCTCAAGATGTATACATTGTAGAAGATATACTTGGACGAGATCTCAAGATGTACATATTGTAGAAGATGTACTTGGACGAGATCTCAAGATGTATACATTGTAGAAGATATACTTGGACGAGATCTCAAGATGTATACATTGTAGAAGATATACTTGGACGAGATCTCAAGATGTATACATTGTAGAAGATATACTTGGACGAGATCTCAAGATGTATACATTGTAGAAGATGTACTTGGACGAGATCTCAAGATGTACATATTGTAGAAGATGTACTTGGACGAGATCTCAAGATGTATACATTGTAGAAGATATACTTGGACGAGATCTCAAGATGTATACATTGTAGAAGATATACTTGGACGAGATCTCAAGATGTATACATTGTAGAAGATATACTTGGACGAGATCTCAAGATGTATACATTGTAGAAGATGTACTTGGACGAGATCTCAAGATGTACATATTGTAGAAGATATGCTTGGACGAGATCTCAAGATGTATACATTGTAGAAGATATACTTGGACGAGATCTCAAGATGTACATATTGTAGAAGATATACTTGGACGAGATCTCAAGATGTACATATTGTAGAAGATATACTTGGACGAGATCTCAAGATGTATACATTGTAGAAGATATACTTGGACGAGATCTCAAGATGTACATATTGTAGAAGATA
Organism: Ampullaceana balthica; assembly: GCA_944989445.1. Lineage (NCBI taxonomy): Eukaryota > Metazoa > Mollusca > Gastropoda > Lymnaeidae > Ampullaceana > Ampullaceana balthica. The sequence continues at coordinate 379,562 of CALYLW010000383.1, read as the reverse complement.
TACTTGGACGAGATCTCAAGATGTACATATTGTAGAAGATGTACTTGGACGAGATCTCAAGATGTATACATTGTAGAAGATATACTTGGACGAGATCTCAAGATGTACACATTGTAGAAGATATACTTGGACGAGATCTCAAGATGTACATATTGTAGAAGATATACTTGGACGAGATCTCAAGATGTACATATTGTAGAAGATATACTTGGACGAGATCTCAAGATGTACATATTGTAGAAGATGTACTTGGACGAGATCTCAAGATGTATACATTGTAGAAGATGTACTTGGACGAGATCTCAAGATGTACATATTGTAGAAGATGTACTTGGACGAGATCTCAAGATGTATACATTGTAGAAGATATACTTGGACGAGATCTCAAGATGTATACATTGTAGAAGATATACTTGGACGAGATCTCAAGATGTATACATTGTAGAAGATATACTTGGACGAGATCTCAAGATGTACATATTGTAGAAGATATACTTGGACGAGATCTCAAGATGTATACATTGTAGAAGATATACTTGGACGAGATCTCAAGATGTACATATTGTAGAAGATATACTTGGACGAGATCTCAAGATGTATACATTGTAGAAGATATACTTGGACGAGATCTCAAGATGTACATATTGTAGAAGATGTACTTGGACGAGATCTCAAGATGTATACATTGTAGAAGATATACTTGGACGAGATCTCAAGATGTATACATTGTAGAAGATATACTTGGACGAGATCTCAAGATGTACATATTGTAGAAGATATACTTGGACGAGATCTCAAAATGTATACATTGTAGAAGATATACTTGGACGAGATCTCAAGATGTACATATTGTAGAAGATATACTTGGACGAGATCTCAAGATGTACATATTGTAGAAGATATACTTGGACGAGATCTCAAGATGTACATATTGTAGAAGATATACTTGGACGAGATCTCAAGATGTACATATTGTAGAAGATATACTTGGACGAGATCTCAAGATGTATACATTGTAGAAGATATACTTGGACGAGATCTCAAGATGTATACATTGTAGAAGATATACTTGGACGAGATCTCAAGATGTACATATTGTAGAAGATATACTTGGACGAGATCTCAAGATGTATACATTGTAGAAGATATACTTGGACGAGATCTCAAGATGTACATATTGTAGAAGATATACTTGGACGAGATCTCAAGATGTACATATTGTAGAAGATATACTTGGACGAGATCTCAAGATGTATACATTGTAGAAGATATACTCCTACTTGATCTCTAGGTGCACATTTTATCGAAGATGTCCATTGGCGTGATCTCTAAGTGACCATGTTTTTGTCATTACAGAAATTAGAATGAGTTTAGAAGATTTCAACATCTACTTTGTCAACAATTGGATCCTGATTCCAGCAGTAAGTAGATCAACCTCATTGACTATCATAACACTATTAACACATCGGTGTGAGTAGATCAACCTCATTGACTATCATAACACTATTAACACATCGGTGTGAGTAGATCAACCTCATTGACTATCATAACACTATTAACACATCGGTGTGAGTAGATCAACCTCATTGACTATCATAACACTATTAACACATCGGTGTGAGTAGATCAACCTCATTGACTATCATAACACTATTAACACATCGGTTACCACACTCATGTCGACCTCTAGTTACTCTGATGCAAGCCTGATTTAAGAAACCTAAATAAAATCAAATAATACATATAACCATATAATTATTACTTCGAACAACAAAATCGACCTCTGTATTTTTTTCGTGGCCAGAGGCTCCCCACAATATACCACAGTGCTCTTGGACAGAATAAGTGGGAGGGGGCGATCGTCAATAATGGTTTTAAATTAGGAGCTTTTGATGAATTAAAATCTTTTTAAAAAAATCACAAGTCAGATTATGTTTGACATACATTTCTTTCTTATTTACTGGTCAAAACATTTATCAACCTATTTAGTTGGTATCTTATCTGTTTACAGACGCTCCTTCTATACAGAAGATTATTGCGTCCTATGCTTATCTATGGTTTGTGTTTAGTCCTGCATTTTTATTAGAGATTTAAATGTTGATAAAGTGTTGGTTTTCCTGGATTCTTCAGGCAACCCATTCCACGCCCGAATTCCGGACGGGAAGAAGGAAAACTTGTATGTGTTTGTTCTTGCATACGGAATAAGAAAGGTGTTTTTATCCTTATGTCTATCTGAGGGTTGTATTAAGTTATCTTTGTGTTGTATTTCTAAATTAGAATTAATTGCTTTATGTATGATTACTACTTTACTCTTGGTTCTTCTATCCTCTAGTGTTTCAAGGTTTAATGATTTAACTAATTGTGTTATTCTTGTCAGTTTCGAATATTCTCCAGTAATGAATCGGTCAGCTCTTTTTTGATTTTAGTTGGTTGGTGATGTCTTAAAGTAAGTTGCGAAATATTATACAAGGTCCCATAATTTTGTTTCATCCTTTATTCTATGTTATCCCCGTAAGTACAACTGCTTGAAGTACGTGACAGATGCAATGGCGTATAGAGGGAGGGGGGGCGGTGGTTGCGGTATGTGCCGGGTGGCACATATTTGGAGTTGGCATTTTTTATGTTTGATTTTAGACGTAACAATAAAACCTAGTTCACTTCATAACTTTACTATTCGATTTTTAGGAATTTAGAGTTATTAAATAACTTCGATTATTTTTAAATCCTTTATATTAACTCGTGGTGTCTGCGGCGGACCTTGCTTGCTTGCTTGCTTGCTTGTCGCCAAAACTTTTGATCGATTTTTAACCCACTTGCTCGCAAGATAGCGAGCTGAAATTTTGCAGGCAGTTTCGTACCGATGATAAAAACAATGTATCAAAATTTCAGATCGATCGCATGTACCGTAATTAAATTATTGATTTTTTAGATTATTTTTTTTATTCCTATGTATCATGCTATTTTTTGAGATAGAGCGTCGCGGTGCGTATTATATTGAACAACCTTTCTGTCGCGCAATAAGGTGCGTATTTTACTGACAGCTCTTTTTATAAACATATTCCTGATCGGTGCGTATTATATTAAACATGTTTTACGACACAACTTCAATTTTGTATTTCTGGATGGTCTGGCGCTGCGTATTATAATGAACATTCTTTTAGTTACTTCTCGTACATAAAGGATTTATAGTCAAAAACTTGGTTTTTTACGGGTTTTTCTTATTAAATCCTTTATATTAACTCGTGGTGTCTGCTTGCTTGATTGCTTGCTTGTCGCCAAAACTTTTGATCGATTTTTAACCCACTTGCTCGTAAGCTAGCGAGCTGAAATTTTGCAGGCAGTTTCGTACCGATGATAAAAACAATGTATCAAAATTTCAAATCGATCGCATGTACCGTAATTTAAATTATTGATTTTTTAGATTATTTTATGTATTCCTATGTATCATGCTATTTTTTGAGATAGAGCGTCGCGGTGCGTATTATAGTGAACAACCTTTCTGTCGCGCAATAAGGTGCGCATTTTATTGACAAACTCTTTTTATAAACATATTCCTGATCGGTGCGCATTATATTAAACATGTTTTACTACACAACAGCAATTTTGTATTTTTTGATGGTCTTGCGCTGCGTATTATAATGAACATTCTTTTAGTTACTTCTCGTACATAAAGGATTTATAGTCAAAAACTTGGTTTTTTAAAATTCCATATCGTCCAGTCAATTCAGGGTTGAAAACATTATCTCTTAAAATTTTGCTTGAGACACAGGTATCAATGGTGACGACGTCCAGTATAAGTTTTTATTTGCTACACCATGCTCCATGTTTATTGAATGCTTAGTAACACTGTTACTATAGAGATGACGCGGCTACGTCACACGCACAAGCCTACGTCTCTACACTTCGTCCCTGAGGGGCCAACACTCGCTGCGCGAAGTGCCTTGTTCAATGTTGGTGCTTGGAATGTACACAGGAACCGATGCTAGACGAAACAGGAGGCCTCATATCTATGGCGGATGGGGGGGGGGCTGAACGGGTTAAAGCCAGGGGCCCCCGATGATTTAGAGTCCCCCAAATTTAGTATAATTTATAATAAAGATGGACAAATGTTTATACGAATCCCTGACAATATGATAAATTAAATAAATTAATAAAATCGTATCTATTATTATTAATCTGATATCTATTCCGATACGATAGTCTTAAAATAGTAATCGAAAAAACCTGATTTCAATGGCTCACAAAGAGAAATTATTAAAGAATATCACCTGTATATCTTAAATTGACACATTTTCGTCGAGCTCTGGTGGTCTAATCGGATATATATAGGCTTTTGGCGCAAGCGTTCGCGGGATCGATCCCCGGTGGGATGTGGCATTTATTAAAAATGTTATTTTTAAATAGTCTTTTACAGTCAGTTTTACGATACCGGCAAACAGTTATTTCTTCGTGTTCGGTTTTTCATGAATAATCTATTTGGCTGAATAGTTGCAAGTTACAGTCTTATATTAGCTGCTAGCAATCATTTTATCTTAAGGTACACAGGCTGGATAGGGCCCCAGTTTGAATTGCAGCCAGGGGCCCCGTGCAGTCTTAATCCGCCCTTGCCTCATATTAATAACTTTGAAAGTCTGCGAAATCTGATATATTTTGATTAGTTAAGTGATCGACTGCACGAACTCTTTAGTGCTATCGATTCTATTATACTTTTTGGAGCTATGGAGTAGTTTTTTTTCTTCTTCCACTCGTCGATGAGATGTTATACTTTCTGTCACTGGTCAAGGTGTTAAACTCAACTTAGAAACTTGCTGGAGCGCTAGATCAGAAATAGAAACTACTGTAAAAAATATTGTTTAAACATTTTAAGCGCCTTGAAAAAATTAACATCTGAGTTCTAGATAGATATTTTCAATCGAGTTCACTTATTTTAAATTGAAGAAAAATTATAACATTAATTTCCTTAAAACAAAATTGAAATGTCTTTATTTAAAGTCTTATCTTATCTGTTTACAGACGCTCCTTCTATACAGAAGATTATTGCGTCCTACGCTTATCTATGGTTTGTGTTTAGTCCTGAATTTTTATTAGAGATTTAAATGTTGATAAAGTGTTGGTTTTCCTGGATTCTTCAGGCAACCCATTCCACGCCCGAATTCCGGACGGGAAGAAGGAAAACTTGTATGTGTTTGTTCTTGCATACGGAATAAGAAAGGTGTTTTTATCCTTATGTCTATCTGAGGGTTGTATTAAGTTATCTTTGTGTTGTATTTCTAAATTAGAATTAATTGCTTTATGTATGATTACTACTTTGCTCTTGGTTCTTCTATCCTCTAGTGTTTCAAGGTTTAATGATTTAACTAATGGTGTTATTCTTGTCAGTTTCGAATATTCTCCAGTAATGAATCTGGCAGCTCTTTTTGAATTTGTTCTAGTTTATCAATGTTTTCTTTGGTGGATGGGTCCCATACAGAAGATGCATATTCTAGTACAGGTCTCACCAAAGTGAGGTAGCATTTTAGTTTTATATCTCTATTACATTTGATAAAGTTCCTTTTTATAAAGCCTAAGGTTTTGTTTGATTTTTTAATAACTTCATTGACATGGGGATTCCATGATAGTTTCTCATTTATTAAGACTCCTAAGTATTTTGCATCTTTAGTTTGGGTCAGTTCTTTTCCATGAATGTAATATTTTGAATTTATTTGTTTCTTTTTCTTTGTTACTCTTAACAGTTGACACTTTTCTGGGTGGAAAGACATACTCCAGTTAGTTTCCCATTTTATCAATTCATCTAAGTCTTTTTGTAAAATTTTGCTGTCTTGTTCTGATTTAAGTGTTTTGAAATACAATACTTCCTCATTGCTTATTGAATCATTTTATTTTATGTAATGTACACAATTTCTGCTGAAGACCCTCTCCTTCATCCCCCCCCCCACAACCATGGAAGGTCATGTGCAATGTTCTCTATAAGGTGCTTAATACATTTGGTAAAGTATTGCACAAAACTTTGCACACGAATTTTTTCAATTTGCACACGGACCAACAAACCTTAGAAGGAACATTGGTCATGTGTAATGTATGATCCCCCCTGCATCATTGCCCCCCACCCCACCAAAAAAATAAAAATAATTAAAATCAATTTTTTAATACCAAATTTTCTTTACGTTACGAGTAAACCATATTGTTTTTGGTTTTTGTTGTTGTTGTTGTTTTTTTTATCAGTAAAAGACTTTGTACGAAAATAATATGTGGTTTTCATATGAGTTTAATTCAACGTTTTACTTGAAAATCAATTTTTGCCATATGAGTGTGTGTTTTTAATATCCTGTGCTAGTATTGTTACTAACGCAACTATAATGTTATTTATTAGTAAAAACATAATATGTAATTATAACTAATGTTCCTTTTAAGCTGCACATATACATGCCCGAAGCCGCACAGTAGTTTAGAATTACCGCGCAGAAAATCTCAATATGCATAATTCCCGTTGTCTGTATGTAAGTATATATGTATGTATTATGTATGGAATAATGCTGTTAGGTTGCGCTGCGATCGATTTTGTTTAAAAATATTATATGACGTCATTGTTTTATGTATATTGATATTATATGACGTCATTGTTTTAGGCTAATATTTTAATTTTTGAAAAGGGAACGTTGTAAAAATAGGATTTGAGGATTTATAATTATTATGAAACTAGACGCCCCGCGGCGTAGCATACGCCGCAGACTTGCTCATGGAGAGTGCAAAGAACGTGGAGAAAGAACGGACACAAACTACAGCACGAAGAAATCAATACAACGCGAGTGAAGGTCGGTTAATAAATGGGAGGCGGGTAACAACAACTTCAGTGTGCATGTCTTTACGCGTACTCACTATTTTTTATTTACTTAGTGCTGCTTTTTGTGTCTGTACTCTCACCCCCCCCCCAACCGTTCTTTGCACTGTCTATGATGAGCAAGTCTGCGGCGTATGCTACGCCGCGGGTCTCTCCAGAATTCCTTCTTTTCATTCACTTAGGGCCGTTTGCCCAAACCCACCCCATTTTGACAACTGTGTCTTTCAGGAAGTCTTCAACCTTCACTAAATCATTAGCGGCGTATGCTACGCCGCGGGTCAGCTAGTTGTAAAATATTGCACAAAAAATGGTCGCTGTGCAACTTTGCAACAGTTTTTCTACTGTGCACATGGACTAATGAACCTTAGAGGGAACATTGATCATAAAGTTATCTTTAAGTTTATTGTTACAACACGTAATATGTTATTAGAAAGTTACCTATAAGTACGGTACCCAGGTAATATGTAATTACACAATGATCTATTAGTGCCACAACTAACATGACTCTATATCTTCCAGGCATGTATCATCCTGTTTTTATCTTTCTTGGAAAAGCGCAAAATGCGCCAGGACGTGTGTGATGGGCGTCCAGCATTGATCATGTACGTCTGCTACTCTACAGTTTTATACTTTGTCTTATAATGCATGTCTATACTTCTATACAGTTTTATTATTTTTGTCTTATAATGCATGTCTGCTACTGTATTGTTTTTACGTTGTCTTATAATGCATGTCTGCTACTGTATTGTTTTATATTTTGTCTTTATTGATTTACTTGATTTCATTTGCTTTTTTTTAAAAAATCCAGTTAAACATCTACTTCGGAATAGTTTACTGTTTAAATCATTATTAAATTATGAGTGACATTACAACTTCTGTACGTGACAATGATTAAAATTTTATAAACAATATTGATGTATTTATTACATATAAATAATGAATAATAAATTTTATGAATGTTCATAAATATTTTAGATATATTACGGTCAAAATAGTACATGTAATAAAGATAACACCCCACTTCTGCAGACCCATCCCATTCTTGGACGGCTATGAGAACAGAATGGCGTACTCAGTGGCATTCGGGACCATCACCAACACATTCGTGTCTCTCGTCATATCGGAGGATACCTTGGGCTTTGACATGCCACTGTGGGGTCGAGGTAAACTATAGGCATCACAAAAGTCAAACAGCAGTCATTAAATTGTTTCAGTTAATTGAAATATAGTTTTAATTTTCAAAAACCTACATCACAGTCTAGTGCCTAAAGATTTATATATATATATATATATATATATATATATATATATTATATATATATCATATATATATATATATAATATATATATAGAGTAATTTTAGACGTAATTTTAACGGTCCACAGAGAGAAAGAGAAATAGAGAAAGAGAGAGAGAGAGTAAGGAGGGAAAGAGAGAGAGAGAGAGAAGGACGGAGAGGGATCGACAGACAGAATGGGGGATATGTATTATAATGAATGTAAGGATGTGATGTACAACTGATACCTTTGTAATAGAATGATAAAGAAGACATTGTAATTACATTTAAACATCTCAACTTAAGAGTTCATCTTAACATGCGATTTCTGTTCTTTAAAAATACAATGTTCTGAACTACAATAAAACTAATGATTGTGATGTGTCTCTACTCAGCGCTGTACGTGTACCTTCAAGCCTTCATTGGTTGCCTCACTTGCTTCCCTTTGGTGGCTTGTCTATCCACACGGTACAGGGCTGTCGGTGCTGTTATATGCATTCTTTATTCCATGACGTGGTAAGAGGATTTTACTTTGCTTCATAGTGTAGTGCAGGGTTCAAGAAAATAAGCCAATCACAATATCATCTACAAATGGTATTGAATTGTTCTAGGTAACACAATAATATGGGAGGATAAAGAAGCAAACACTATAACTTAAAAAAATGGAATTGCTGGAAATTTGTCCAAATGAAACAGGGAACCCCAATACATACAGCACAGACCAATGTTACTTATGGACAGCATGGAGGGGTGTATACCACTATTTAGATTTCACTTAGCTACCTTAAAAATAAATGATGACATAACTATTGATCAATTTGAAATTTTTAAAAAGAAGTATATTATGTGGTGTTCATTTTTTAGCTTTCTTTTTATTAAAAATTATTTTATTTTGTGAAAGCTTAGATGTAATCCAAATACATTTTATATAACGTTTAAACGAATAGACACGAAATCTTCTGTTCTATATTGTATTTTGAATAGTTCTGAACTATACTTTTTTTCTTCGACCCATATTTTTTGTCTCTTTAATTTGTAATGAAATCAGCATGCCAACCCAGTTTTATCTGGTGTGTCTGGAAAAGAAAACGTCAAGAGCGTCATGAGAACGCACGAAGTTAAGCTAGGAAGCAATAATCTTCTGTATAGAAGGAGCGTCTGTAACTGATAAGATAAGAACGCACGTTAAAACACTCAAGTTATGTTAAAAATTCAGAATTATTATAAATCATAGAATTTCTGACCACCAGATATTTAATCTGGGAACAAACAACAACTATCAGTTTTAAAACAAAAATTTCACATTTAAAAAATGTCTTTATTAAAATTGGTTTCCATCGATGGCAAAGCTGCGGTTATTTTATTGCTATAACTTGTATGGCCGGCACTAACCTACACAAAGGGATATCCTTTCATAACAATTTTTAAACAAAATTTAAGATACATATTCAAGATTAATGTTCAAATTTGACATTTGGATATATAAAAACTTTTCGAAGATGCTTTAAAAACAATGATAGCTTGCGGAAACAGATAAAAAAATCAATTTCGTCGTTTAAAAAAATAAAATTCGATACGTAATTTCTAGTGTATTGTTAACAAATTATATATATACTAGCAGAACCGTCGTGCGTTGTAACCATCTCAGAAAAAAGGAATACATATATAGATAAAAAAAAGAAATTACTTTAAGGGTCACCAGGCCCATCAGTTTAACATATGACGTTCTAAAATCTGTTCATTTTCATTGCAAATATATAAATAAATATATTTATCTATATTGCTCAATATCGTGTAAAATTGAATGGGGAATACAATATACTAAAAGTTTAGTAAAAACACATTTAGGGCGCCCAGCCCCGAGGAAATAGACATTAGGAGTTCAGTGCCCTATAGTAATTTAATATAGGCTTTTAAGTTTTTATATACCAAGTTTGGTCAAAATCCAGTTATCTTCTCATTATCTAACAATTAAACTAATTTTTATTTAGCTAATATAAGAAAAAAATACATTAAGGGGCCCACCCGGGCCCATTCGGTTTAAGATTAATATTTTGAAAACCTGTTTATTTAAATTCAGTTTCATCATAGATATATTTCTCAAGATCGTTAAAAATAGTATGGCAAATAATATCTCAAACATATTTGAAAAAAAGACATTTGGGGCCCCCAGCTCTGAACGATTGGACATTAGACATGCAGTTCCCTTTGTTATTTTAATATGGGCTACCAAGTTTTTACATACAAAGATTGGTTAAGATCCATTCATTTACTCAGTAGCTATCACATAAACTAATTTTTATATAGCTCATAGAAGCAAAAAATGACATTAAGGGCCCCAGGGGTCCCAATTAGTGCAAGATGTCAAGTTCAAAACACCTGTTTATTTCAATAAATTTCATAGCGTATATATTTCTCTATATTTATCTAGATCTTTAATGCTTGAATGGGGAATACAATCTTAGAAGTTTAGGAAAAAATGACATTTTTGGCCCCCAGCCCCGAAGAAATAGACATTAGGAAATTAGTGCCCAATAGTATTTCAATATTGGCTACCAAGTTTTTATATACAAAGTTTGGTTAAGATCCATCAATTTACCTAATAGCTAACGCTTCAACTAATTTTTATATAGCTCATATAAGACAAAAAATCATATTATGGGCCCCCGGCGCCCCATGAGTGTTAAATATTGCAAAAAAACGTTGCCAGTTACCATCCCAGGAGCGTACTCAAAAGTCTCCAAAAGTTTCATGGTGATCGGATGAATGGTTTAGTCAGCTATAAAGGACATACATACATACATACTTTGATTTTTTTATATATAGATTAAATTATTTCCCAATTAAACTTGCTTCAGTAACATCAAAAACCTATTGGTCAAACGTTTTTAAATCGTTATTGTGAGGGCAGAGTTTTATTCCATTCGCCTTGTGTTTCACATCAATACAATAAAAGTAGGGCTGCTAAAGATTAATTTTAATTTAGTCGTTAAATCTTGAAAAATTAACGATTAATTAATCGTTAATTTCGATTAAAGCAAGAAATTAAAATTTATGATGTCATAAGTCATAAGTAACACTTATTTAACGTTCTTGTTGAAAATCAAAATAACACTGGAATGTTTCCTTACTTTATATGTCATCTTTTAACCAACTACGCAAAAAGGCAAGTGCGTTGACATTATTTGGTTCAAGTGATTAGCGGGTCTAATTGACAATATAACCAGCCGAGCAGAACAATCATTCACATTTAACCGAGGTAACTGGTATGGGTCGATTAATCGATAAAAATAATTTAATCGTTAAAATTTTTAACGAACAATCGAGAAATTAATCGTTTATTTCCGCAGCCCTAAATAAAAGATTTATTTCCAACTTTAGGTTTTCTCTGAATGTGGCGGAAACAATCAAGGAAGTTCGTGAGAGTAGTAATGACACATTGTGGGGAATGGCAGTAAGTTAACTAAAAATGTGTCACTTGTCACGTCATAGTTTACATTTACTGAAAATTTTGTTCATTTGGATTTTGTTTCTCCACCCATTAAAAAATCAATCAGATTAAACCATTAAAAAACATTAACTATATAACAGGGGTGGCCACACCTGTGGTAACTGAGTCATTTTAAAGATAAACATAGAGTTGAGAGCCGCATTGAAAAATTCCTTTTGTGATGAAAAAATATCCAAATTTAATGATTTAAACATTTAAATTGTTTTAACCATAACCGTATGTTCATGGTATATGCGTTACATTCTATGGTGGATTAAGGGGGTGCTGATTGGGCTAAAGCCAGGGGCCCCCCAATGATTTAAGGGCCCTAAACTTATTATACTGTATCATAAAGGTGGCTGGACCGGGTCCCAGGTGGAATTGCAGCCAGGGGCCCCGTGCAATCTTGATCCGCCCCTGGTTACAGTTACACAATTAACTATTACTTTAGTATGTAAAATTTATGTCTAGAAACACACTGCGTATAGGCTCATAGTTATGGTGACCATTAATTTGTTATGAATCGGCTGAGATGCGTCTGAACTAGCAAGTCTCCTTAAATATGGACGATTGTAGTTGGGGTGCAAAGAAGTTCTTTCAGATGCTGGTTACTACCGTAATTATTTCTCGATGCTTTGATTTTATAAACTTCATTGTGGAGTGCAAAGATTATATGGCAGGTTGAACCGAAATTGGACATAAGTCGGCAACTAGCTTTCTTAAGTTGAGGATATTTTACTTCTGGCGAGTGATATCTTTCAGTGTCAGTAAGTTTAATAGCTCTTCTTTTACAGCAACAAATAATGAAACAATGAACCATAAAGAACGTACACCCAATTTGGAGCGTATCTTGAATATTTGTTAATTCATCAAGAGCCAAAACTTAAAGCTACACATTTCTTTAAATATTGAAATTACTTTTAGTTTTTATATTATACGAGCAACAAAGCCCGTCCAAGTACGTTCCGCCACCGTTCGGTGGCATGTTGTAACTCCCCTCCAACAGCCGTCTCGACCGGCATTACATGTGCATCGCGTCAAAAATACTATTCATTATAGTTAACATAAATAACTCGTAAAAACAGAGCTTTTTGCTATAAATCCCAACGCGCATAACTCAAAATAAAGTCTTGGAAGAAATACTGCACCAAAAATAACTCGTTTTGAACTTCCGCGTAAATGGCGTAAACGTGTTCAATAGGATTGGCTGTAGGAGTCATATGTGTTTGAGGGACCAATCGCTATAGATGACCGGACAGAAAGGACAGAAACTTGCCTTTTACTATATAGTATATTTCAAACGAAAAAATTTAATGTCTTAAAAATTGTTCGCGAGTCACGTTCAGCCATTGATTGATTTATTGGGTAATCCCTTGTGTTCAGACATTGATTGATTTATTGCTCAATCCCTTGTGTTCAGACATTGATTGATTTATTGCTCAATCCCTTGTGTTCAGCCGTTTGACGACGTGACCTTCAGCTTATCCATAGCCAACGCCGTCTTACAAGGTCTTCCCAGCATCTTCTGTTACCTTGTCCTCATGGGGCATTGTGTCTACGTCTTCTACAGGTGCGTCGTCACTAGAACATTTTACAATAGAGTGAGTAGAAAATAGAGTGTGTAGACCATAGACTTAGAATGCAATAGAGTATGTAGCCTTTAATTCTACAGTTTGGTCTAGAATTTGATGTACGTGCACTTCCTTTTTATCTTATTATCAAAACTCAACGTAAAATTGAGACATGATAAATTTTAACTTGCGATAATCCTAATCAACATGAACTTAGTGGTAGGATACAAATATTTGAGTTTACCAACATGACGTTTCCTATACTGTATTGAAGCGTCTAAAAGTCTAACTGCCTAGATAAATATTGATACCGGGTGTTCACTGAAGGTTTATATTTTGGCACACACTAAAATATCATAGACATTTTAAGTTCTGGTGGTTGTAGTTATTGAGTTTAAAATTCCCTGTAATTCTCCCCAGCACACTGAAGGTAACGTCAAGCGACATCAAGAAGATCACGTCAGATGGGTTTTCAGGAAATCCAAAGACAAAAATTACATCAATGCTGCGGGCGGAGCTAAAAAGTCTTTTGTGGAGAGAATGTAATTTTTACAATCTTTTTTTAATTTTTATTTTAATATTATATTTTTGTGTGTGTTAATTTCCTTTAAAATTTAGAATTAATTTCAGGAAGTTAACAAAAATAATGACTTTGGTGAAATGAAAATTTAAAGTTGTTACGTATTCTCATCGACAAATAAATTTTGGACGAGCTTATAGTCTGGAACGAAATTACGAAAGATAAATAGCATATGTCATTCATCAGATTAGTGACATTTAGGGGCCGTCCATAAATGACGTCACGCACCTAAGGGAGAGGGGGGAGTCCCCACATTTTAGACGATGCTTTATGAGGTGGAGGGGGGGAGTTTAAGAATGCGGCAAAGCTTTGTGACGTCATATTGGAGGGGGGGTCTAAGTTTTTTGTGACAATGTGTGACGAGAGGGGGGGGTAAAATTGGTCAAAATCGCGTGACTTCTTTTATGGACGGACCCGAAACAAAAATAACTTTTATCTTCTAAGTGACAATAATCAATTTTGAGTGATTTCCCCAGGGCGAAAGAGAGGCGCCTAAGGCTCATTAAAAGTTTACCCTTCTTCAAGTATCCCACAAAAATATTTGCCATCGCCTTTGTTCAGATCAACATCATTTACTGGGTAAGATAAAATTCTTTCTGATCATACTTATCATATAAAATTTGAAATCTCGAATCTTAATGGACTGAAAGGAAACTACGCCACTTTTTAAAATGACCGTCATGTGATTACAAAAAATAAAAAGAAGTGTCAACTAATTATTTGCTTAATTTGCTTAAAGCTCCCCAAGCAAATTGACCGCTAATTAATATGAATCCAAAATTAACATTCTTTTACTTGTCACTGCAGTCAATAGTTAGTCGGGGTATGATTTTTTAGGACAATATGAAATAAATTAAAATGTTAAATACACACTAAGGGGCCGTCCATAAAGTACGTCACGCTCCAGAGGGGGCGGGGGTGTAAGAAAGTGTGACACTTTGTGACAGTGGGGAGGGGGGTGTCCGGCCATGTGTGACGTCACGCTGTTTTATATTAAATTTTGATTATTTTGTTAATAAAAAAACAAAATTTGTGTTCGAAAGTGTGACGTACTTTGTCCGAGATGTGTGACAGTTTGTGACAGGGGGGAGGGGGGAGTTAAAAATGGTCAAAAATAGCGTGACGTACTTTATGGACGGCCCCTGAGATGTTCTTTGCTTCTTTATTTTAAGCGCACCTTATTGTAAAAATAAAGATTAAATCCACATATCTAAGAAATCATGCAAATTAAATTTGACTATTGATTTGGCTTTGGATTACTGATATAGTACATAATGCAAGTGCAATAATTATTACATATATTTAAAAGCCTGTTGGTGACAAAGGTTTACAACACCAATTCGTAGAAATTATTTTGCATAACACTCTCGAATATATTTTTATTCCACAGTTGGGAATTTTTCTAATTTCTGGAACAATCCGCGTTGTTTACGGAATTCTCAAGATATATATTGATATAGAAAACATGTCGAAATTAGAGACAGATAACTTGGCACTAGTATCAAGTGAGTTTTATTTCTTGAAACTTTTTTAAAATAAAAAAAATAAAATATTAATCCACCAAAGAAAACATTGATAAACTAGAACAAATTCAAAAAAGAGCTGCCAGATTCATTACTGGAGAATATTCAAAACTGACAAGAATAACAGCATTAGTTAAATCATTAAACCTTGAAACACTAGAGGATAGAAGAACCAAGAGCAAAGTAGTAATCATACATAAAGCAATTAATTCTAATTTAGAAATACAACACAAAGATAACTTAATACAACCCTCAGATAGACATAAGGATAAAAACACCTTTCTTATTCCGTATGCAAGAACAAACACATACAAGTTTTCCTTCTTCCCGTCCGGAATTCGGGCATGGAATGGGTTGCCTGAAGAATCCAGGAAAACCAACACTTTATCAACATTTAAATCTCTAATAAAAATGCAGGACTAAACACAAACCATAGATAAGCGTAGGACGCAATAATCTTCTGTATAGAAGGAGCGTCTGTAAACAGATAAGATAAGAAAACTTAATAGCATAAGGCCCATAATCACTATACTAACTACAGTGACGTCACTATTCACAAACACCAATTATGTGTTTTAAATAAAAAATTAAAAAAAACTGTTTGCTTTAATTTAAATAAACGATTTCAAAGCATTTAATTGTTGGTAAACCCGGTAAGCAGTTTGGTAACTCAATTTAGTAAATATCGGTTGTTTGTTGAAAACAGTGTTTGGTCAAATAATTGAGTGTTTCGTGAAATTAGTTAATGTTTGGTGACGTCAGTTAGCGCTGGGTGAAACTTTTTAATGTGAGGTAAAAAAGTTTGAGTGTTAGGTGAAATACGTTAGTGTTTGGTAAACTAAGTTAGTTTTAAGCTAGTGGTATCTGAAATTAGTTATAGACCTATAATCCGTCTGAATGTTCATTTGTCCATTCCAAGTTTAGTTTGTGCTGGTGTAGCCCTCATAGTCGCCATCGCAGGGTCCATTGTCCACATCTTTATGGCTATGAGAAATTACAGGTCAGTCCGCATTTGATTCATTTACACATTCTACGATATGACTGAACTTATCGAATTTTCCCATGGAACAGAACTATTCATATTTTTCTCTATCTTTATATAATTTCCGAATGTCAATCCTTTTACCATTCATTTAATTGTAAAAGAATAAAAACAAATGTCGACTGTCAAGTTTTCAATAGCCGCTGAGATCACCGCTGCAAAAATGTTAACAGTGATGTGATTTTAACAAATTGAAACTTTATTTCTTCCAATAATTGAAAAATGTCAAAAATAGTTTAGTATCAACGACATAGAATATTACCTTGCTTTTATTTCTATATGAATTGGTCCAGGTATGTAAGTATAAGGAAATATCAAAACTTCTTATATGGCCCATTGTCGCATTATATTTAGAACTGATATATACAAATTTACCAGACTACATCACACATTTGAAGCTGGTGTGTACTTATTTATGTATTATTTTAAACCTTATTGTAAGCCACTGTGTCTTTGTCTCTGCATGTTATACCCCAGATATCACATGATGAGGATATACCAAGGTGACAAAGGATTCGCCACGCAGTTTGAGGACACCTCACAATATATCTTAGTAGGTCTCCTATGTCAAGACGTTCTTTTCCCTATAAAAAATGATGTTTTCTTAAAGATTATCCTCAAATAATGTTATCATTAAATCACAGATAATTCATCCACCAAATATTCACAAAAATATTTACCGACATCTATTAACCATATAGCATTGTTGTATTTACAGACTAGCAGCATGTTGTACCCTGGCTACCAAGTGGGATTCATGCTGTGGGGTGAGAACCGCCTTCATTTGTTCCAAAACAAAAACAAACCACTCGTGTCTATATAGCAATGGACATGCAGTGATACCTCTGTATACGTCTTTAATTCGTTCCAGACTTTTGGACGTATACCAAACGTATTTTTACATAAGAATTATTTCTAATTAAGGGAAAAGAATTAATTTGTTCCCATGGGAAAAATCAGATTGTTATTTACATATTATATATTTATTGACGTGATTGTATACAATAATTTAAACACTGCTTAATACCAGTTCACCCAGTTTGAATGGGTACCTGACATCGGTTTGGGAAAGTAAAGGCGACTGGGCTTTATGCTAGCCACACCATCCCTCGGTATGCCGTGGCTAAAAAAACCCGTGAATGCTACTTCACTTTCCCTCATAGGCCATCATGTTCTGAAAAAGGGACTGCTTAATACTAAAATACATAAATAAAAAGAACTTAGACGATTTTTTCTGTTTTCCTGTTATCCAGATCAAAACAATTTTTCAACATGCTCTAATGTCCCTGATCGTTGTTTTGTAACCTATTTCACCCCTTCCCAACATTTGCCCATTTAATAAAGATTTGGTTCTCACAATCATAGAAATCATCGAAATATACCAGAAAACACGAAATCACGTGACAATTTACGATAATTATGAAAATAGTTCAATGTAGGGTAGCAACTGCCATTCTAACACACTTGAGTGTCGCGCGGTGTGTCATTCCTACAAGTAGCGTATACACGATGTCTCATTTTGACTTATTGGGGCCGTTCATTAATAACGTCACGCACCAGGGAGGGAGTCACACATTTGTGACGATAAGGGGTAGGAGGGTGTTTAAGAACTGTGACGTCACATCAAAGCATGGAACTTTAAGCAAAAGTTCCACTAAAATATTTTATTGCCTACAATTTATTTAATGAGATTTTAAATGGCTTCACGTGTGCTATGATATTAGAGTGAAGGATCACACTAAATAATATTACAATAACAATAAATTAATTTGAAGCATGCTCCTTTTCAAATAGGAAATATGGCTAAATACGGCTTTTATAGGGGCGGGGGCGGAGGTTGCAAAACCTTGCGACGTCATATTTGAGAGGGGGGATAACTTTTGTGACGAGGGGGGGGGGCGGGGGATTCGGCAAAAAACGCGTGACGTCATTTATGGACGCCTCATACAAGTTCTAGCACGCGGGACGTATTCCAAACAAAAGTCGTATACCAAGCAAAATGTTTCGCTTTCAAAAAAGACGTATACCAAGTTGGAGAAATTCCGAAGTAGACGTATACCGAGGTACCACTGTATTTCAATTTTAAAAATAGTTCTATTAAATGTTATCATATGAAGGAATCTCCTCTCAGCCTATTGAAATTTTAAGCTAAATTAACGTTTAAATACTAAATAAAACCAACGAAATGTAGTGACTAAACAGAGATATTGACTTGATTGCGATTACAACAAGTAATCATGTACTTCGCACATTCTAGGAATCGACTACCCATCAATGAAACCGTGTCTTCCTACTTCCTACAGGTTGTGTACTCAGCTTCGTCTTTGTGCTGCTGACGTCACTTTGTATAGCTGAGCCTCTATACTGGTTAACGGAGTTTGGGCTGTTGGGAGATTTGGCTTCATCACTAGCTCAAACACTGAGGTACTAATGGCTGTACAACTATCTCAAACATTGTGGTACTAGTGGCTGTACAGCTATCTCAAACATTGAGGTACTAATGGCTGTACAACTATCTCAAACATTGTGGTACTAGTGGCTGTACAACTATCTCAAACATTGAGGTACTAATGGCTGTACAACTATCTCAAACATTGAGGTACTAATGGCTGTACAACTATCTCAAACATTGTGGTACTAGTGGCTGTACAACTATCTCAAACATTGAGGTACTAATGGCTGTACAACTATCTCAAACATTGTGATACTAGTGGCTGTACAACTATCTCAAACATTGAGGTACTAATGGCTGTACAACTATCTCAAACATTGAGGTACTAGTGGCTGTACAACTATCTCAAACATTGAGGTACTAATGGCTGTACAACTATCACAAACATTGAGGTACTAGTGGCTGTACAACTATCTCAAACATTGAGGTACTAGTGGCTGTACAAACTATCTCAAACACTGAGGTACTAATGGCTGTACAACTATCTCAAACATTGAGGTACTAATGGCTGTACAACTATCTCAAACATTGAGGTACTAATGGCTGTACAACTATCTCAAACATTGTGGTACTAGTGGCTGTACAACTATCTCAAACATTGAGGTACTAATGGCTGTACAACTATCTCAAACATTGAGGTACTAGTGGCTGTACAACTATCTCAGAAACTGAGGTACTAATGGCTGTACACCTATCTCAAACATTGAGGTACTAATGGCTGTACAACTCGTTCAAACACTGAGGTACTAATGGCTGTACAACTATCTCAAACATTGAGGTACTAGTGGCTGTACAACTATCTCAGAAACTGAGGTACTAATGGCTGTACAACTATCGTCAAACATTGAGGTACTAGTGGCTGTACAACTATCTCAGAACACTGAGGTACTAATGGCTGTACACCTATCTCAAACATTGAGGTACTAGTGGATGTACAACTATCTCAGAAACTGAGGTACTAGTGGCTGTACAACTATCTCAAACACTGAGGTACTAGTGGCTGTACAACTATCTCAAACATTGCGGTACTAGTGGCTGTACAACTATCTCAAAAACTGAGGTACTAATGGCTGTACACCTATCTCAAACATTGAGGTACTAGTGGCTGTACAACTATCTCAGAAACTGAGGTACTAGTGGCTGTACAACTATCTCAAACACTGAGGTACTAGTGGCTGTACAACTATCTCAAACATTGAGGTACTAATGGCTGTACAACTATCTCAAACATTGAGGTACTAGTGGCTGTACAACTATCTCAAACATTGAGGTACCAATGGCTGTACAACTATCTCAAACATTGAGGTACTAGTGGCTGTACAACTATCTCAAACATTGAGGTACTAGTGGATGTACAACTATCTCAAACATTGAGGTACTAGTGGCTGTACAACTATCTCAAACAATGAGGTACTCGTGGCTGTACAACTATCTCAAACATTGAGGTACTAGTGGCTGTACAACTAACTCAAACAATGAGGTACTAGTGGCTGTACAACTAGCTCAAACATTGAGGTGCTAGTGGCTGTACAACTATCTCAAACATTGAGGTACTAGTGGCTGTACAACTATCTCAAACATTGAGGTACTAGTGACTGTACAACTAACTCAAACACTGAGGTACTAGTGGCTGTACAACTATCTCAAACATTGAGGTACTAATGGCTGTACAACTATCTCAAACATTGAGGTACTAGTGACTGTACAACTAACTCAAACACTGAGGTACTAATGGCTGTACAACTATCTCAAACATTGAGGTACTAATGGCTGTACAACTATCTCAAACATTGAGGTACTAATGGCTGTACAACTATCTCAAACATTGAGGTACTAATGGCTGTACAACTATCTCAAACACTGAGGTACTAATGGCTGTACAACTATCTCAAACATTGAGGTACTAATGGCTGTACAACTATCTCAAACATTGAGGTACTAATGGCTGTACAACTATCTCAAACATTGAGGTACTAATGGCTGTACAACTATCTCAAACATTGAGGTACTAATGGCTGTACAACTATCTCAAACACTGAGGTACTAATGGCTGTACAACTATCTCAAACATTGAGGTACTAATGGCTGTACAACTATCTCAAACACTGAGGTACTAATGGTTTAAAACTGAAGCCAAAAATTAAGGTACTTATTACAGTATAGCTCTTAGATATGTTGACTCTTCAACCAGCTCTGATGATAAGATATTATTTGGTAGCACAAGTAGCATTGGTTTGTCTCTTTCTATGAAACACACACTCTATGTTACGACCAAACAAGTCTTCAATGTCTGCACTAAAAGTACTGCTATATGTTCCATTAGCTAGTTATTAATAAATCTTTAAGAATATATTCTGTCCCATGATTTGTTTTTTTTTAAAATAATTATTTCAAAATAAACATTCGCAATTATAAATGCCATTATTAAAAGAAAATATTTCTTTTACAGTTTCCCGGCAACCATGTTGTTGTTGTTTTATCTACAAATGTTTATGTGTAAACGAGTTTTGCTCCAAACGAGAATCAACCAATCAGATGAACATCCGCCATTAAATGTCGATAACAGGTCAGTTGATACAGCATGTAAGAAAAACTAGATCTAAAACCTTGGGGCCAGGTTTCTCGCCTCATAATTATCAAGATCATGAGTGGGGTAGGGAGGGAGGGGCGGCTAACACGACACTTAAATTTTAATGAAGGCCGTAACTGTGAGTACTGGCATTAAAAGGGGCGCAAAATCACGGCCCTTCTTGGGTGTCATTTCTCCTAGCTGTGTAGAAATATATGATTATAGGAAACTATACATTCAACAATAACTTGTCTTTGATTATAGGCCACAGAATGAAATTTGTCTATGTTTATTATAGGAAACTATAAAATTGTCTATATTTATTATAGGAAACTCTATGAAATCATCAATTACTTGTCAATGTTTACAAATATGGCGGTCGGAGTATTCACCTGTTTACTCCGGATTATCGTCAGTGCATTCTTTGGCGTCTTCTCTGTTGGGAGACTGGATAAAAGTGTCTTTACCAGAGACATGGAAACTTTTGATAGGGGTAAGTTAACATGCAGAGCGAATCAATCTACAGTAAACTTAAACTATTTACTCAGTTATTATGTCTATATATATATATATATATATATATATATATATATATATATATATATATATATATATATATATATATATATATATATATATAACCCCACCTAGGTTACTAAGCCTACTTGTCTTGTAGAGTTATGTCAATATGTAGCATACTCAACCATTTTATAAAACCTACTAGTTTTAGCACAGTTAAGCTATGTAAATGTATGTAACTAACGAAAGTTGCAAAGCCTACTTGTCTATGTTCAACTATGTATGTAACACCACAAGGTTACAAAGCCTACTTGTCTAAGTTCAAATATGTATGTAACACCACAAGGTTACAAAGCCTACTTGTCTATGTTCAACTATGTATTTAACATCACAATGTTACAAAGCCTACTTGTCTATGTTCAACTATGTATGTAACACCACAAGGTTACAAAGCCTACTTGTCTAAGTTCAACTATTTATGTAACACCACAAGGTTACAAAGCCTACTTGTCTATGTTCAACTATGTATGTAACATCACAAGGTTACAAAGCCTACTTGTCTATGTTCAACTATGTATGTAACACCACAAGGTTACAAAGCCTACTTGTCTATGTTCAACTATGTATGTAACACCACAAGGCTACAAAGCCTACTTGTCTATGTTCAACTATGTATGTAACACCACAAGGTTACAAAACCTACTTGTCTATGTTCAACTATGTATGTAACACCACAAGGTTACAAAGCCTACCTGTCTATGCTGCTGGTGGACAATGCCCACAACAACCCCAGCATGCGAGTGTTTGCCCATCTGTTGTGGACCAAAGTGCTGGCAGCCAGGTTCAAACGTGAAAGTAGTTCTGGTAGTTTTACTGACACGACTCCACTCACTCCTCCAGAACCAGTCAAACCAAGGTACGCAACCCATCTAGGATTCATTTCGTTATCACATAAAAGTACAGTGATACTTCGGTGTACGTCTGCTTTGGTATAAGTCCAACTCGGTATACGTTCTTTTTGGTATACGTTCAATGGTCTGGAACGGATTAAAGACGTATACCGAGGTTCCACTGTTGTTTCTCTTTTCCAAATTAAGCATTTTACTAACACGTCTTGTGTGTATAATATGACGTGTTCAAAGCAACGAATCGTAAAATAAATAATGCAATGTTTTTTAAAATTATTTTTGTCATTGTTAATTTTTATTTTGTATGCACATTAGAAAAAACACACACCTTTTTTATCTTAATTTAGAAACTTTGGAACAAATAATTCTGAAAGTCCTAGTTCGGGTGACTCAAGGAATCTATGGACAGTATGTGACAGTCCCAGTAAGTCAAATGTAGACAGATCTCAATTTCTATCTGTCTCCTCAACCACCCTTATAAACTATGTCTGTGATGTAATATCCTTTCAGTGCAGTGGCGTAGCTAGGGGGCGGTCCGCCCCGGGCGGCACTCATTAAGGGGGCGGCATTTGTGGGCATTTGAAAAGTACAACCATTTCCGACAACCGCCCTTTTTCTTTTGAAAGGGGAAAACAAGGTGAAACAAAAATATTTGTAATTTCGAGTCTTAATTAACGGATTCGCACATTTTTTATTACATAGTAATAGTGGATATTATAACTAACGCAAAACCGTTCAAAAATTTTTAATCGCTCAAAAAATGTATCCATTTTTTGGAAAACTAAGCGGTATAAGTCACAGATGACTCTTTTACAAGAAAAGTACCCAAAAAACACATCACCACTGGGCCGGAAAATATGTTCTATTATTATCGCCACGACAGTTTTAACGTGGAATTTTGACATTCGCAGAATGATGCGTGAACACGTACGTACAAGGCATGGTGGTTCAAATATAGTGTTAAACTTTCAAGTAGTCATTTATATTACTGTTTAAGTTTTCAGAAAATTATTGTAAGGTAAGTTATTAAAATTTTTATTTATTTTGCTTTTATGCATTAAAGTATTACAAACCATTTGAGTTTTTCATTAAAATGCGGTTATTCATTAAAACTGTTACGCCTATCCAATTTATTAAAGTAATGTGTAAATAAGTTGAATTCGTCTATTTTATGGAAAATCATTAAGATTTATGATAAGAATATGAAAATATTCAAATTTCTCCGTTAATAAACACCACAATAGGCATAGATAATTTCGAAAAAAAGACATACCAGTTCTTTAAAAATTCAAGCGTCTAGGAAAAATTGACAGTTGAAGAAGTAACTAGTAAAACGAGATCGTTTGCTGAAATTTTACTCGATTCAGTGCAATCTTTTTCTCTTCTATGTTATCTCAATTTATGGGAACCCGTCATTTTTTAAATTAATTCAAACCCATTGCATGGAACAAAGAGATGTGCTAATAGAAAAAAGATGTTATATCGGCCAAACAATTTGTGAAGAGGTGGAGATATTAACTGAACGCGGAGTTAGGAAAAAATATGAGTGGGGGAAAATTAAAAAGACGTGGTTCTATCTTTAGAAAAAGAAGTACATCGAGAAATGTTTTTATCCATGGATCGAATTATAAAAGAACGCTTTGATGAGTTGCATGTCCTTGTAAGAAAATATTCGTATTTAATACCATGTAACCTACAAAATGAAACATTTGAACATCAAATAACTAAATTTATTGACATCGATAAAGAACAGTTCAATACTGAAAGAATCCAGGTTTTTATAGCTGTACATACACTACAAGGCATTATGTTAGAAAAAACTAGGGAAAAGGCCTCCTTGATCTATTACAATTTATTCAACAGTATAGATTGGAAAATTCTGTACCCAACATTGTAATTTTGCTATGAATTTTTTCAACTATTACTATCAGTGTCGCTAGTTATGAAAGGAGCTTCTCCAAACTGAAGTTGATAAAAAATTATCTTCGCTCCTCCATGAGCGATTAAAGACAACAAAAGCTTGCAATACTGTCCATAGAACATGATATTTCAAAGAATTTTAATTTTTATAGCATAATGCACGATTTTTCTATTATGAAAGTAAGGAAAGTAAAGCTATAAATTTGTTTAAATACCAATGTATACAATTTCTTTGTTTGTAAATAAAAAAAATCATTTATTTATAAATATAAAAATAAAATAATAGTGATTGGTAATGGTTTTTTGTGTGTAAATTTGGTATATGCTTTGTCTCATTGGGGGGGGGGACAGGACATGATACCTGGGTAAATTTCTTGTGGCCGTTAAAAAAACATGTATTGTATTTTATAAATTTGTATTTATAGGTAAATATAAATATATCTTATGCGGCCTCTTTTAGTACTGCTTACATAAATATGGCATGCAATGGTAAACATGTTCCCCACCTTTACTTCGTTTCAATTACAATTGCTTATTCATGTTTATTAATTTATAAAAATCATAATATAATCGACTAACTGGCCGTCCATAAATGACGTCACGCAATTTTGGCTGATCCCCCCCCCCTCGTCACACGTCGTCACAAAAATTTAGACCCCTTCTTCAATAAGACGTCACAAAGCTTTGATTACCCCCCCCCCTAAAAGCCGTATTTTCTGTTTGAAAATGAGCATGTTTCAAATATAAAAAAATTGTCATTTAAGTATGCTTTTAGTGTAACGCTGCATTCTAATATCGTAACACACGTTTTACATAAACGTCATTAAATAAAGTGTCAGTTATCAAATATTTAAGTGGAAATTTTATTTACTTTTACGCGTTTTGAAGTGACGTCACATTTCTTAAACACCCCCCCCCAATCGTCACACATCGTCACAAATGTGTGACTCCCTCCCTCCCAGGTGCGTGACGTCATTTATGGACGGTTCCTAAAAAGGGCGGCAAATCGGAGACCGCCCCGGGCGGCAAAAGTTCTAGCTACGCCACTGTTTCAGTGATCCAATTATTCCACGTATGTTTCTATCTCTTAGTTTACCAAACAGGATCTTGTGTTTACATTTGATGAACTTCATGTAAACCATTTTAAAAAATAAATATTTGTTTGAAAACTGTCTCACAGTTAAAAATGAGATATTAAAGGATTTAAACAGAAAATATTTGACTTTGGTCAAAATTTCAATGAAATATCTCTTATCAATTAGCAATGCCAACATTCGAATTAAAATATGTAAACCATTACAAGAGAGTGTTAATAACAATTATAAAGTCACATATTTTCCCATCGTTTTAGCCTACATTCAAGTATCACAACAAAGCCGCACTCGGTGGTTCCTTGCCTTCACACTCATCTACAATCCACAACTCAACAAGTTAAGGAAACACGTGATCACGAAGGACGTGTCCGGCGTCACTTCTCCACATCAACCAGACAAACCAGGCGCCAAATTAGAGCATCTCAGATCTGCAAACGATGACGTCACGGATGGGCACATTCAGACAGAAAAACAGGACATTTTTGATGGTGATGCCATTAACAAAATGGTTTGATTGTCACCATGTCATAGATATTTCATAATTTGAATATATACAGGGGTTAAAGGTCACGACGTCAGATTAAAGCAACATTCGACATTCTTATGTCTTTATACTACAGACCATCGTTTTTATACTACTGGCAACTATCTTTATACTACAGACCATCGTTTTTATACTACTGGCCACTATCTTTATACTACCGACCATCCTCCTTGTACTACAGACCATCGTCTTTTTACTACTGACCATCCTTATAATACTGACCATAGTCTTTATACTACTGACCAACATGGTCACAGCTACTACTGACCATCGTGGCCACGGCTTGTGGACATTTGTCGAGGGCATTAGTGTACGAGAATTGTATCACTGCCTGGAGAAGAGACTTGTAGCTGTGTCGTTGTTTCAGAGTTATGACGTATTTCTGGAGGGGAGTTTTTTCTGCTTTGTTGTATGTGATGTAAGGGTTGAACTGGTGCTAGATTATGTGTTGTTATATTTGTACCACACTGCTTGAATGTTTCAAGATGTAGTGTAGCTAGTTAGTTTCAATGGTAAACGTAAAACTCTAATAAAATCGTAATATAATTTAAAATTTATAATAAAAAATCCAATCCGGCATTAAATAATGCATATTTTAAGTTGTCTTTTTACAATCTTCTGATTTAACGCCAAAAAAAAATACATCTTAAATGTCATGTCATTTTATTTGACTTTTAAGTTTATTTACTTTTTTTTGGTAAAGAATTTAATGTTCACTTCTATCTTTTAATCGTTTTTAAACAACAGTATTTCCTGTATTTTTTACGTGAAGCTCAACTGGCCTAGTCTCTGGCAGGGTATAACGCTATAGAAGTTCCCATTAGTTATTACTATTATTATTATTGACAAAATATTACATTCTTTTTAGTTACAAATTAAATATTATTTGCTGAATATCAAAATTTATTTTTTTAAAATATATATAGTTCTAACACTTCCAGAAAGTCTTTATTTATTTCATTAGTTTACATCGTCACACCAAATTCATTGTTTATACATACAAATTAAAAAAGCTGTCAATAAAAAGATTTTTCAATAAAGCAGATCATAACATGGAATGCAAATAAAAATATTTTATAGAAATATTGCATGAATCACATTCTGTCACCTGAACACACACCTGGATATTAGGAAAAACATTCATATGAACATTAGGCCAATCATTGACTTTAACATTAGGCCAATCAATCACCTGAACATTAGGCAATCATTCATCTGAACATTACACCAATCAATCACCTGAACATTAGGCAATCATTCACCTGAACATTAGGCCAATAAATCACCTGAACATTAGGCCAATCATTCACCTGAACATTAGGCCAATCATTCACCTGAACATTAGGCCAATCAATCACCTGAACATTACGCCAATCAATCACCTCAACATTAGGCCAATCAATCACCTGAACATTACGCCAATCATTCACCTGAACATTAAGCCAATCATTCACCTGAATATTAGGCCAATCAATCACCTGAACATTAGGCCAATCATTCACCTCAACATTAGGCCAATCAATCACCTCAACATTAGGCCAATCATTCACCTCAACATTAGGCCAATCAATCACCTCAACATTAGGCCAATCAATCACCTGAACATTAGGCCAATCATTCACCTCAACATTAGGCCAATCAATCACCTGAACATTACGCCAATCATTCACCTGAACATTAGGCCAATCATTCACCTGAACATTAGGCCAATCAATCACCTCAACATTAGGCAATCATTCACTCTCCTAAACTTGTCTCTCCAAAATTTTCTATTTTAATTTAATCTCTTCTAAACTTGTCTATTTTAATCTAATATTCACTAAACATGTCTATTTTAAACTAACCTCTTATAAACTTGTCGAATCCTAGACATTAATTAAAGACCTGTCAGCGCTTTCCGTCCTAAAATTCTTGATTTATTTGATCCCTCTTAGGAGAGGGCTGCTTAACTCTAGCACTAGCATACAAATTGCTTTTTTCTTTAAATCTTTATGCTGCTTCTTGTTTATCTTTAGTCCTTGTTATTCGACGGTTAATGTTTTAATCACAGACTAATGTTCTAAAAAAATAATTTTGTGTTTATTGGTGGTCTTTCTGTCTAAACTTATCTTCCATACTGTATCTTCTAAACCAATCTCCTCTAACCTCTCATACTCTCTTCGTAACCCAATGACTCTTAACTCGTTTTCTAGATTTATATTTGTTATACATTCTCGGCTGATTTATTTTGACGGTCCTCATTGGCTAGTAGGTCGACATGGTGTTTTGTGTGGTCAATGTCATCATGGTCAACGAATGGACTCGTCACTGTTTTCTCTCCACCTACTTTGACGTCACCTAAAACAGGCAGAAATAGTTATATTTTATCACGTTACAAGCAACTTCATCTAATTTCTTAGATTCAAGTAACAGGCTACGTATTCAGAGAATAAAGGACAGAAACTTGTTAATAGTCTCGTATACGGAGAAAAGAGTTTGGGCTCAAGGTCAGGGTGGTAAGCATTCTGGTGCTCCTTGCAAAAATTGTGTTGGACTTTAGAGTTAACTAATAGCTGAATCTCTGTATACAGGTCAACAAAAATATTGTTTTCTTGCAAATGTAATTCTCCAAAAGTGATTTACCAGCCTCGATGTTCAAATCATCAATCTCGAGTTACCTACCCTCACGAGACAAAACTTGATTTACCTATAAAGATTTTAATATGTGCATTCTTGAGTTACCTACCCTGATGTGCACTTGACCGGACTTGAGTTACCTACACTTACATTCACAATTATTGCAAACTTTAATTACGCACCTTAATATTCAATATCAAACTAGAGTTACCTACACTAATGTTCAAATGACCAACATTGAGTTACCTACCCTGATAGTCAAATGCCCAATCTTGTAGTTTTCCTTTGGCCAGAAACATGAATGCCACGCCTCCTGTTAAGCTCAGTGCTGCCACCAAGTAAAACATCGTCTGCCACTGTTCACGAGTCGCCTGTACCAACACATTATTGTTATTTAAAGTCAATACAATAATTAACCCGATGAATTGACATCTTAACGTCGTTATGTCTTTTAAAATAGAAAATAAAAACCTTAGAGGAAATAATCTTTCGCGTTATTTAAAAGATAAAAAAATGCAAACATGGCAGAGAATATCAAGGTTACAAGATCAATAAGATTATAATAATATAATTGAATTCTTACAGTTGCTTAAATTTCTTTTCTTCTGTTTAAAAAAAAATTAAGTTATTGGTTTAGTTAAACAAATTAAAATAATAATTCAAAATTACATTAAATAAAAAAAAACAACGTATTTAAGTGTCCAGGCCCTTACCTGATCACAAATTTATGAGAAAAAAAAATTAACTAATACTAATAGGTGAGATAGCTGATCAGCTCAAATTTAAGACACCAAATCAGAGAACAGGTGAGATAACAGATCAGTTAACAGGTGAAATAACAGATCAGTTAACAGGTGAGATAACAGATCAGTTAACATGTGATACAACAGATCAGTAAACAAGTGAGATAATAGATCAGTTAACAGGTGAGATAACAGATCATTTAACATGTGATACAACAGATCAGTAAACAAGTGAGATAATAGATCAGTTAACAGGTGAGATAACAGACCATTTAGCAGGTGAGATAACAGATCAGTTAACAGGTGAGATAACAGATCAGTTAACAGGTGAGATAACAGATCAGCTAACAGGTGAGATAACAGATCAGTTAACAGGTGAGATAACAGATTAGTTAACAGGTGGGACCAGAGATCAGCTAATAGCTCAGCCAACACGTGAGCAAATCTACTTAATAGAAATAATTTCAACCGTACAATGAACAACTTTTCAACTCGGGTAAAGTTATATCGTAATGAAGACATTAATAATTCATACGGTATAATTGAGTACTTTACAATTCACCTCATTAACGACTATGGAAGTAACGAGTGGGGCGGTCATTGACAACGCCACAGCTACCGTGTTAGCCAGGGCCAGTATAAAGCCTGCGTATCTGAAACAGAGATGATGGAGAACATTTATATATTGATAAAATGTCAACATTTTCCAACCACTAGAGTGAGTAAAGGAAAACTTGGGGTAGCGTGTAAGACACTGATGTAAGTCTATACTAAACATTGATGAGTATTTCGAGACATTAAACGAACTTTGACCCCCGACCTTGGTGCGATATCTAAGGCATTTCGAGACATTAAACGAACTTTGACCACCGACCTTTGACCACCAACCTTTTACCACCGACCTTGGTGCGATATCTATGGCATTTCGAGACATTAAACGAACTTTGACCACCAACCTTTGACCACCAACCTTTGACCACTGACCTTGGTGCGATATCTAAAGCATTTATCCTGAATGAAACTGTTGATATGTTCTGGGCAGCCACGGCCATCACTAGTAAAACCACCGCCAGGTCTCTGGAGCTGTGGTCAAGGAAGCCTATGATGACTGTACAGCTGGCACAACCGACTGCACCTGTGTATGAGTCATGGGAAACATGTTGGTGATGTTAGACAATGGCCGATATGACTTGAAAACCCAAATATGAGCTAATGCAATAATTATTATTTATAAAAAATATCTGGGTGAATATGACTTTTAAATAAATTGGTTATCAATTAGTTCTCTTGAGACCATTTATTAGAAGGAACATAAAATATAAGAATTTTCAGACAAATAAATTTAGGAGGGTGAACCAAATTTAAAAACGCCCCTGATAATGAAAATAGTTGATACTCGCCTATCATTTGAAAAATCTTCCTATTTCTAGAAACAGACAAACTTGTCTTCAGTAGTCTGTCTGCCAGGTAGCCACATATAAGACCTGTTATAAATTTACCTACAAAAGGTAACGATGACAGCATGGCATTCTGAAAGAACGTATGTCGTATGTAAATTTTCATGACTTCGTTCACTGATATAATTTTTTTTTACGTGTGTTATGCTAACATCAAACTCTTAAAGATGGTGAGTTACAAATGATGTCAATATGATTGACAAAGACCAGGGGAGGCCAGACCTGTAGTAACAAAGAACCATTTTAAAATACATGTATTAAAAAAATGTTGACAGCCCCATTGAAGAACTATGAGTCATTAAACTGGACTTGGAAATCTAACAGGGATCCTTGTAACATATCTTTCGTAAATTGCGAGCCGCAATATGAACACATAAGAGCCGCATGCGGCGCGCTAGCCGCAGTTTGGTCACTGTTGACATAGACTATCAACAAATTGATATTACAAAGAACGTTAGACTGAGACTATAAGTTCTAAATAGTGCTATCTGAAGCCAAGAAATTCAGAAAATTAATTTTCCAAAGTCAATCCCGGGAATACTATTGAGAAATCATTTAGAAATTATATTATCTTTGATGGACTACTGAATTATGCTTCTATTTGATGTTGGCAGTTTCACAGTTTAAAGTAGATAATTTCTTAACATTTCTCTAGTAATACATTGTAGTTAAGTTTCTGTCAAACTTTTAATTGTTTGTCTTTTCCAAGAAGTAAATTTAACATTTATAGGAGAAAAAAAAAGAAGAAGAATAAAAGACTTCAGAAAAAATCTACTGAGCATATAAAACTATAAAATAATAAATGGTAAAAAATGTGTTAACGAAAAGACAATTAAATGTGAATATTATAATAATAAAATAACAAAATGTACAAAAAATATGTAAGGAAGACAGTAAGATTTTTAACAGAAGACGAACTCAATTGGTGGATTTACATAATCTTCTGTATAGAAGAAGTGTCTATAATATATACGATATAAGAAGGAAAGACCATAAGATGCAAAGAAGACAATGAGATATAAAGGAGACAATGAGATGCAAAGAAGACAATGGGATGTAAAGGAGACAATGAGATGTAAAGGCGACAATGAGATGTAAAGAAGACAATGAGATGCAAAGAAGACAATCATATATAAAGAAGACAATGAGATGTAAAGGAGATTTACCTCTGCAATGTTGTACCGTAGCACATCCTGCATGTACATGGGGAGGTAACACAAGACCCAGGAGTAGACCCAGGTAAAGGTGGAGGTAGCTATCACTATGGCCCACACAGCAGGAGAGACAAGCATTTTTAACCAAGGCGGGTGAAGCTGAGCTTGGGATCAAACAAAATTGGTTGTGAAGTTGTTGAAATTTGAAATCTTGGAATTCTAAGAATCTAGTTGTCGGTATTAAGGACATATTTCATTAAAAGGTATATATTCAAGTACTTATTTGAAGAAACAATGCTTGTGATATCAGAAGGTCTGTAACTTCTTCATTGGTAATGAATTAAACAGATTGTTAGCGTGATTTGCTATTAAATTGAATTTGAACCATAAGTATGATAAACAGTCAGTGTTTAATTTTGGATCTTTAAGTTTGTTATGGATAAAATAATTTTTAAAGAGTTGAAATAAATTTTGTTAAAAAAATATTCAGAACTACTTGAACAGTTACAAAATCTGATTGAGATAATTACAGATTTATTTTGAAAACCTTTTTCTTGGTTTTGAAGCCTGAGTGAGTCTCCTCTGAAATATACTTCAATTCTCTAGGTGAGATCCTTGGGTGCTGAGATGGGTGATTGAAGACAAGGACAAACCACATGACTAACCAGATGGCGCTAGTGAGGCCTATGAGAGAAAGGAATATCCCAATCCATTGCCATGGCAACATGCCATAACCTTATTAAACACGTGATCTTTTAAAGCGGTTGAGCATAATGTTTCATCTTTTACTTTTAAAAAATAAAGAGGCCTTTATCCCCAAATAATTTCTTTACAAGTTATCATCATTTACTATTGATTTACTTCTAGTACAGTCAAATCTACGTCATATTGAGTAATATTTGCTGCTCACATTTGAACATAGAGAATACAATTAAAGTTTTTTTAAAAATAGGAATGGCTAAAACTTTTCAAGATTATTTACCATAAAAATAAAACACAAGTGGCCATCCATTGTCCACTGGGATCTCGCATAAAAGTCCAGAGATAAGAAAGGTGAATATACCTGCCACGCTGACACCTGGGGCGGGGGACGACAGGTCAGATTACTAGTTAATTTTTATTTAAGAATTGACATGCGGGGTGAATTAATGTATTAACTAGGATAAAAAGATTTAAGTGTCACCTAATGATAAATAAATCTCATGAGAGTAAAGAAATGAAAGAAACTAACCGGCATATTCCACAGCAGCTAAATACGCTATCTCAGACTTTGGCCCCCACACAGACCACAAAGACTGGATGGCAGGATCAATCATGCCCTGGATAATAATATGGAAAACGAGAAGATTATAACGATGTTTAACTAATAATAAATTATTTAATTGATCTTTAAAAAAAACAACCCCGTAAAAACAAAGTTTTTGACTATAAATCCCTTATATATGAGACATAAATTAAAGTATGGATTATGTTCCAAGGCGAAAATCATTTAACATGTGTCGACTTTTGTTTTTCCGCGGGCGGACATTATCTCCCTTGGCTTTAAAACTGGGTCAAAACTCTAGCAGACGACGACTATACATTCTAAATAGTGATTTATATAGATAAACTAAAATGCATTAATTTAATTGCGGTACTTTCGATCGATCTGAAATTTTGATACGATGTATTGTTAGGTGAGACGGGTCCGTGTGCCAAATTTCAGCTCGATGGCTTCACTCAAGTGGGTCATTTTCGACTTTTGTTTTTCCGCGGTTGACGAACGAACGACGAATGAGACGGCGGTGAAGTTAATATAAGGGATTTAAAAATAACTAACAGCTGGTTGATTTGATTCAAGATTCAATGACTCAAACAAAAACTTCATATTTGGACTGCGACGAAGTGAAACGGAATGAGATCATTTAAATAATAAATTTAACCGTAACTTAGGAAGGAAAATGTAAACATTAATTCATTTAATCTATTACTTCATCAAAAGTCTTGTGGAGTCTGCTTTATTTCATTGGATAAAATTATTATTATTAGGATTCGTCACGGGAGCAAAGATCTTTAGGTACCACCGTTGCATATTCTGAAAATTTTATCTCGTGATAAGACGTAGTGCTATCAACATGATGGAGGCGGGTTCTTTTCCCAGAGGAGAAGTATTTTAATTTTTTAAAAATTATGTTTTTGTATATTTGTATTCATATAAAAAGAGAAGACGAAACAGGTACTGCTTTATTTATCGTTGGTTAAGGGTATTAACTACTTTAGTTTGCAACCTGGAAGAATTTTATGATATAATCATTGTCTGAATGTTCGAAGCTTTTCAAATATTTATGAAAATGTACATTATTATTTACATAAAAAATGTAAGAACAAGTTATCTACAAGTTAAATACATATACAAATGTAATTATATAAATTCACATCTATACACATAAAATATTCATATAATTACAGACTTACATTTGAGGTGCCTGCTACAACTCTCAAAGCTACAAGAAGATATTTGTTGACTCTGGTCAACTCGGGAGTCAGTAGGTTGACCGACGCACCGAGCCCTAAACAAGAGGCAACGAGCCATTTGGCGCCAACAACGTTCTGTGTGTAGCTGGAGATGAGCGGTGTCACCATGTACCCGTAGTAATACGAGGACAAGACGAGGCCTTCAAATGTAGCGTCCCAAACAAATTCTCGTCTGTCTGATGAGGGAAATAAACAACATTTAGTCAACTGAACTTTAATGAAACGCTTTTGGTCGTTTTTTTAAACAAGAGACAATTTTACTAATAATTTACTAAATTATTTGCGTTTTTCCAAAGACCGATATGCCTTCATCCCTATTTGACAAACTACCAAAGGAATCCGTTAAGGCAAAAACAATGGCGCATTTGCGTCTTTGCCTGCTGTTCCCCAACCTCCAGTAATAGTAATACCCCGATGAGCAGACCTAGAAAGTCAATATCACTTTAAGCTGCGTGACTGCGCGGACGCACAGTTATCTGACCGACGCCGCGTAACAGTTTGGTAGAAGCGCGCAGCAAAGTTTAATAGGGATAAAATTGATATCTTTGTTGTGGGTGTGTACAATTTTCCACAAAATATGGATGCAGGGCAACATTGCACACGAGTTCATTATTTTGCACAAGGACCAACGAACCATTGTAGCGAAAAGTATCGTACTGATATCTTCTTGATAGATGTATTTACAAAACCACAAAATTCATAGGAGCCATAATGAATCAGATCAATGATCATGGGCCCTTTATGAATAGAAGAGAACAGAGGGTGTTGGGCTAGTTCCACTACAGTTAATGTACCCTTCGTTGGGCTAGCTCCACTACAGTTAATGTACCCTTCGTTGGGCTAGTTCTACTACAGTTAATGTACCCTTCGTTGGGCTAGCTCCACTACAGTTAATGTACCCTTCGTTGGGCTAGCTCCACTACAGTTAATGTACCCTTCGTTGGGCTAGCTCCACTACAGTTAATGTACCCTTCGTTGGGCTAGCTCCACTACAGTTAATGTACCCTTCGTTGGGCCAGCTCCACTACAGTTAATGTACCCTTCGTTGGGCTAGTTCCACTACAGTTAATGTACCCTTCATTGGGCTAGTTCCACTACAGTTAATGTACCCTTCGTTGGGCTAGTTCCACTACAGTTAATGTACCCTTCGTAGCTTTCAAATAGCACTCGCCACTAATCGTATTTATTACCCCTTTACAACAGGTTTCATATACAGACGAGTCCAGATCTCCGATCGAGGACGCTTTAGGTATGAAGGGAATTTAGGAAAAGCAATAAAATCATATTTTCTATATGTAAAGAAAACTTGCTATTTATATGGTGAAATAGTAAATGTAGTTAATTCACAAAGAAGCATATTGTCTAGTGTTGATTATTTGGTTTAAGTCCAAAAATGTTATTTATGCAAGAAATAGTCAAGATTGCACATTCACTAATTTTAGTGTCAACTGACTTAACAGAATTATCTACAGTTCACAATATTGCCACTGTGACTTACCAGAATTATCCCCAATTGACGAGCTAGATAGATTGAACATAGTTTGGTTGTGCTGCATATAGACCTCTGAGATGGACACACTGACGTCATACGTTTCCAATACTGACATGTTATAAGCCCGCCCCTCCTGTGGCTCTGAGGCCGGACGTTGAGCCATGCAGACGAGAGCCATGCCGATGCTCTGACGAAGGGCGGTCTGGAACATTCTAAGTGTAAATAGCATATACGCCAGCACCCAACGACATGATGTGAATTTGTCAACAAAAGTCCAATTGTTTCCTCCTGAAACTTCGATGGCCATTGTTCTAGTCAAAGTGGCTGCTGTGAAGAATTGATTTCACGGTGAAATCAAAAAGTCGGTCTTTGTAATTAATGTCGAGATACGGGTATAGTATAATTCTTGTGACGTCATCATAGTGGCAGCTGACTGGTATAACGAAGTCATAATGGATACATTGCATTTCATTAGCAGTCGGTATTTAGAAGTCTTCTTGAAATCTTCATCATGTTAACCAATTATACAATTCTGACTTTGATGGGTTTTGTAATGTTCAAATTTCCTGACAAAAACTGAAATGAGAAATAATAAATGAGAAAGGAGAAGGAAGTTAGGATCACACATGTGAGAGTGAAGATTTCCAATAAATATCTATGTGTATCAACTTTGTATGATGATTGTATTTAGAAATGCGTTTAGCAGAAGATTTATGTATTTAAACATGCGTTTAGCACAATATTTATATTTTAAACATGCCTTTTGGCAGAATATGTATGTATTTAAACAAGGGGTGTATCGGATTTCGGTTCCGGCTCCGGAAAATCCGGAATCCGGCCATTTTTACAAATCTGGCTCTGGCAGGATTTCACGTCATAAATCCGGCCAAATCCGACTGGCCGGTAGAGCCCAAATATATAAACATGATATATATATAATGGCTCCGGCAAATCCGCAATCCAATCATTTTTACAAATCCGACTCCGGTAGGATTTCACTTCATAAATCCGGCCAAATCATGCCGCAAAAGTTTGAATCTGGTACACCCCTACTTTAAACATGCGTTTTTAGATGAATATTTATGTGAATTCGTTAATTTGGGTCCAGCACCAATCCCAGACTTAGATGATTGTTCTATGTTTACACAAGCCGCTGTTTGGAAGTTGTGTGCGAACAATGCTAGTATCAGGCTGTAACATCCTCGACTGAACTTGACTCAACTAACAAGTCGTACATTTCTTAAACAGATATCATACCTATTTCTTTCTTGTAACGAAGATATTTTTATATGAATAACTAAAAAGTGTTATAAGTTATTAAAATGTCCGCCTTGACACCTAGTAAGGGCGATAGTCCGCACCCCCCGCACCCCCTAGTGCCGCCTGTGCTGAAAAGTAGTGGCCAATGGTGTTTTACACAGGCCAGATATATCAGATAGTTATGAAATACTTCGGTTTTTTGCAAAATAAAATGTAGGTTTAAAATCATCAATGGCCAAAGAAAATTGAAGTAGAAAAGAAAATTGAACTTATGTCCAAAATAAAACCAAAGACGTAAAGATAGAATCTAGAGCGAGAAACAATGAAAGTTTAAAGAAACATTCTGGGATAAAAGCGTGCGTGCTTAAAAATTCAGAAGTTGGAAATATGACTTCAAGTATCCAATAACAGCTTCTGTCAAATAACATTTTGGATTTTCAATGCCATATTTACCAACTCCGTCCCAAGAACTCTAGTTAGTTGCGTGTTAGAAGCAATGTTCCCTCTAAGGTTCGTTGGTCCATGTGCAAAGTGAAAAAGTCGTGTGCAAAGTTACGCAGCATTCATTTTTTGTGCAGTATTTTACAAGATTTGCTGCGTGGTAATTCTAAACTGCTGCGCGGCGTCGGTCAGATATCTGCGCAGCCGCGCACCTTAAAGGGAACATTGTTTAGACGACATAATATCTTATGGGAATCATGGCAGGATTATACCGACTTCAGTATAACATGCGCCATCTGAAGATTTCTTTCTGCATGCTCCTATCGTTTGTCAAATAATCTAGACAGTGCTTGTAAATATTGTGTCTAAAATAACCTTGACAGTGGTGGTAATTATCTTGTGCAAATTTATTTACAATGCTTATAATCAAATTTAAGGGATGCTAACATCTGACATCAGATTATAATCAATGGCCCAGATTTGACCGAATAGAATGTCAACATTGGCAACTTATGATCTCGTACCCTCCCCGACATGAGGGTGATGATAAACCGTGTCTGTTAAATTAGCTGCACGATCTCACTCTAAAACTATTGTATTTTATTTACAGTATGAATTCAATTTAAAATGACCATTTAGTTTTTGACAGACATGAGATGAGCAAAACCGAGTCAAGATGAGTAATGGATCTGCTTTTCATGAAGAGATATTACTGTAACAATTACTGTAACAATACTGTAACAATTACTGTAACATACTGTAACAATTACTGAAACTAGAAGTATTTGTTACCCGTTTAAATGTGCCATGTAATACGACCAGCAGGACCCAGTGCGACATGACTTGTCCTAATATCAAATCGGCTGGGGTTAAGGGCACGTCCAAATATAATGAGCCCACAGTCTCAAACCCCGTTTGTACCGGACCTTTTTTTCATGCTTGTTATTTAAGTTGCTCCGTCTGCCCTTCTGCCGTCCACTTCCCGTGTTTCGATTGAGCAGAAATGTTGCACACATATTGATTTCCGATGACAATACATGAACAAAATATTTTCAATTAAAAATGAGCAAATAAATAGTTTTATTAGTCAATTTTATACTGAGATTGTAACTGATTGAATATGGGTATTTGGCGATAATATTATCAAAAGATCGTCGTGGCATAGTGATAGAGTGCTTGCCATCTTAACAAGAGATCCGAATGCTATTCCAATTGTAGGCCATAAGTGACATTTAATTTTCTGTCATTTATTTAATTTTCTGTCATTTTTTAATACATTTCTTTCAATAAAGGGGCCGTCCATAAAGTACGTCACGCTCCAGAGGGGGGGGGAGGGGTGTAAGAAAGTGTGACAATTTGTGACAGGACGGGAGGGGGTCCTGCAATGTGTGACGTCACGGTGTTTTATATTAAATTTTAATTTTTTTGTAAATAAAAAAAAATAATTTTTGTTCGAAACTGTGACGTACTTTAGTTCCGAGATTTGTGACAGTTTGTGACAGAGGGGGAGTTAAAAATTGTCAAAAATAGCGTGACGTACTTTATGGACGGCCCAAAACTGTATTACTGTAAGGAAATTTGTTACGATTTCATTTCAAAAATGTCATTTTGCTTAAGTCAGTTGTATGGAAATGTTTTTAAGTATGCTGGGTGAAAATTGCAAGATTTTCGTTTTTTTAAAATTACAAAACCCGTAAAAACCAAAGTTTTTGACTATAAATCATAACTAAAAGTATTGATTATGCTCAATATAATACGCACTGCACGACAGACTAGCATAAACATTTACATGCTACATAGAGATAATCTAAAAATTCATTAATTTTATTACAGTACATTCGATCGATGTGAAATTATGATACATTATTTATATTGTCGGCACGAGTCTGCCTGCAAAATTTCAACTCGATAGGATACTGGGAAGTTACCGGTAGTTAAAAATCAGCGGCGTAGCGTGGGTATGTGCCGCCCGGGGCAGAAACCAAATCCCCCCCTCGAAAAATATGTCAACGCTTTAAAGTTTAAAAAAAATTAATTAGAAAGTAATAGTAAGAACACTATCTATTTTTATGTTAAAAATAAAGGCTTCATTTCTTTAATTAAATTAAAGTTTTATGATTTTTCCTCATGGCTAAATCTTTCATGTCATCAATGTTTTCAGCCATGGCATGCTCATGCAAAATAGCAATAGATTAGACAATTTTGGTGTAATTGATCGTCATAAATTTTTCATTAAAATAATTATAGAGAAGTCTTTTGAACACCTTGCATTACTTAAGACAGTTGTAAGCAATGTTCGAATTAATTATATTATTTTAGGCAGGGTAACTTCGAGCCTAAATATCTTTATAAACTTACATAAACCTCCTAGTCTTGAATTCATTATTTTTTTTGTCTATTCATTGGGTTAAAGTATTCCTTGCCTGACTATGTCATGTGGTATATTTTGAATACTCTAATTTTGAAGATAAAATTTCAAAGTCCAGTAGATTAGCTGGTGTACGAAAATCCTGTCTGTTTTCTAAATTCTATATAACTGCCAAAGCCTCACACGAATTTATACACTAATCTCATCTTATGAAGAAACCAAATTTCTTCTTAACTGTTATTCATAGCATGATACATATTTGCTTCGATCACCAAAAATTTGCTCTCTTGTTCTTTGATTGGAAGGTTCGATTAAAATGATGAGGTCTCCACATAAAATTTTATCAAATGTCAAAGCATCCCTGAAGTATTCCGTTCAATTAGTTTCTCTAGGAGCAGCCACTGCTAAGAAATGTGTGTGTTGAGCACTAGGGCTATACGTTTGTAAAGAATTACGGGCTTTTTAAAAAATATATAACTTTGAAAATAAAAAGATTTCATTGTGACTAGCAATGTTCCTGCGTCTGTCCGTGAGTTTAAGCTTTTTGTCTGCATCTTTCAGTTCTATAGCTCACAAAGTAACCTCAAAATGGCTCAATGGTATATTCATTATTTTGTATCCTGACGTCTGAATGCCTTGATTGTAGAAGCAATTAGGTATTTCCAACAGTGTATGGAATTGGAAAAGAATGCGTAACAACGCTCAAGTGTACTAAAATAGTTGGAGAATTCGTTTCAGTTGGAGTATCATGTTTAACTAATTATGTTTAACTGTTTGAACGAGTTTAACATGAGATCTTATGTTTTTGCGCTTTGTTGAACTCTTGTATACTTTCCAGCCCTTAATAAGTATTAACACACGTTGGGCCTGTGCAGTCCATTATTTTAAGATCATCATTTTTTCAAAATCATTTCAGAAATGTCGTAAGCAGATTCACTTTTGCTTGAATGAAATCTTTGAAAGATTCTAGAGAGTCTACTTTTTTATTTTCAATCTTTATATATCACACAACTGGACTTGTTTGATCCTTGTGTCAAATATATGAAGAGCTATCAAATACAATGGAATAATATTTGGTATCTTGTTATTGAAAAAAAAAGATTG
Organism: Ampullaceana balthica; assembly: GCA_944989445.1. Lineage (NCBI taxonomy): Eukaryota > Metazoa > Mollusca > Gastropoda > Lymnaeidae > Ampullaceana > Ampullaceana balthica. The sequence continues at coordinate 338,087 of CALYLW010000383.1, read as the reverse complement.
TTCGTGAACTGTATCTCCTAAAATTGCTATGTGCTCAGTTTGAATTTTAGATTAAAAGTTTTTTTTTACCCCTTTTCCCACTATGTTCTCGGAGTGCTCACAGGAACTTTGCAAGCTAATGCATTCGTTCCAGAATATTGCCTTTATTTGCAACAGTATTGCTCTCTCTCTGTGACTTCAAAAGTCACATTCAATTTCGCCAGGATTTAATAATGTCAAATATTCTAACAAGAACTTCTTTCCCGTTTTTCCCCCTTTTACAACAACTAATTGTCGGTCTTTATTAATAGTCTATTTATTTTTCCAATTTCTGATTCCTTCTATTTGCAAAAAAAAACTTTGTTAATGTTGAGTACTTATTGAGTTCTTATCTTGGCTTTTCTTTTATTTTATTAAAATGTATTTTCACGACTAGGAGTTTGCCACCCTGGCAAAGTGCCGCCTGGCGCATTTGCCCCCCCCTGCCCCCCCTTCCCCCATCGCTACGCCACTGTTAAAAATCGATCCAAAGTTTTTGCGACAAGCAAGCAATCAAGCAAGCAGACGCCACGAGTTAATATAAAGGTTTTTAAAAATGTTTTGAAAAAATGTATTTGGATACCGAAAACTTCTTTAACGCTCACGTTTTCATTTGTTTAACGCTCACGTTTTCATTTGCATGCCAATAAAAAAAAGAATAATTTTCTTTCTGCTACCATGAAAATTAAAAAATGAATTAAAAAATGAATTAAAAATATTGTGGTGCTAGTCTTTTACTATAATAATTATTGGTTTTATATCCAAAAAGAATTTCTTTGTTGCCTTGGTGAAGTCTAATTATGGCTTGACATCTAAGATACAAGAGCTTTGAAATGAGGTTAAATTATGCGAGTTCACTGAACGCCTGCACTTGCATTTCAGTTTTCCCGTGTTAGCAGGTATAACATGTTCTGATCACGTGGTGATATCCCCCCCCCCAAACCACTGGCCTGGCAGAAGTATTGTACTTTACGGCAGTGGTTCATATTTGTGTTCGTAAAGGACCCTTTATAATTTATTAGTTCATATAGACACACTTTTTTTCCTTGCTTGATCTCAATTGAATTTTAACAACTCTGACAATGTGACGTCAGTGCTTCTAGCAAGTTTTCACTTGGTCTCAAAAACGTAATTGAAATGCATTACATTTTTTTAGAAGTGCAGTCTGCTGAAACAGCTGCACGTATACTGTGTATAGTGACTTCTGTAATCTGTAGCTATAGAAGTTGATAGTATACAGTAAGAATAGCAACTACAATCAATAATGGCAAAGGTTAAAGTATCTGCATAACTCAATTAGTCCGTAAACAGATGTCCACGTTCTGTAATATCATGACGAGCTGTGACGTCAGTCTATTATGGGCTCCAATTTTGATTAAAATAAAATTTGTGTTTATAAAACATGTATATATACATAATATAGATATATCCGATTTTTTAATATATTTTTTTTAAACTTTGAAAAGTAAACAAAACAGACAAATAAAAGCAACAAATGACTCTCACCGTAATAAAAACACACCAGCAATATGTTCATATGAAAGTTGTACCCATACTCGCCATTGGTGTTTCGACTGCTCAAGTAAATCCATGAATAAATGTATAAATCCAAGCTTTATAAATAAACACTATTGTCTGCCTGCCACAACTTTCTGCATGTAATGTAGGTCACAGGTCACTTTTCACGTCTGCACCCAAATTACGTGTCAGGGGGTGTTTCTTTAAAGAGAAGCAGTTAAGAGGAGAAAGAGAAAAGAATGGTGTGGTGTAGGGGTGAACCGAGAGTAGAGCGAGGGATAAATAATTGTTAACATTAGGGTCGCTGCAGCTTTCTTTTCCATGTAAATAATTCGTTCACTGTGTCATATGTGTATAAAAATGGTGTACAGTACGAGGTCAAGGTGAAATTTAAACACGCCGCGAACAGCCGAGTCACGTGTGATTTGTGTGAGTCTAAGATAACTATGGGATTAGTCGTGTAAATTGTATCAGATTATTTACAAATGTAAGTCCACGTTCCATGAGTCGACCTTGTACTCGCTCTAGTTCGATTACATGTTTCACTACTCAGTAGTTTAAACTTGAACCCCTTACTCAGGGGCGGATTAAGACTGCATGCACAGGCCCCTGGATGCAATTCAAAATGGGTCCCGGAGCAGCCAGCGTCCATTTAAATAAGATGATTGCTAGCAGCTAACATAAGACTTTGACTTTTTATTTTTATTTTTATTTTTTTAATTTTAGCTCTGAACGTGTTTTGAGTTTTGCATTGTGCTTCTTCCTGTTCCTGACCCTTAGCTTGGGGCTGCACAATAACTCTTTTGAAGAGTTATGAAAATTTCACTAATTCTGAAGGGAAGCAGTCTTCGAAATCATTTGAATATTCTTCCATTAACGTTGCTGCTGCCCATCCCATCGGATGGCGTCATTGATGAGCTCAGCTAGGTTTGTAAGAAGTCAAATTTATCATGGATGTCTTTATATGCGTGTAACCAATATAGGAGAGCTGAAGAGAGTTTGTCAATGATTATCAGAAATACCTCAACCTTCAATTTAAGTCTCGGGGGAAATACGGTTTCCGGTGATACCCCTTCATCAAACTAAAACTTTCACTTTTTTGATCATGTTGAAGATTATTTATACTCGTCTTCCATGGACTTTTCCTTTCCTTTTTCTTCATAGGAATCAAATTCAGAACACTGTTTTAAAAAAAAACTCAATGAGAGATTTCAACGAATGTATGTCTGAATTCAAAGATGGGCCCCGCTCTTGAAGGGATGCATTATTTTTCTGAAATCTTGTTAAAATTATGTCCCAAATTTCAAGAAAAATAGCGACTTCCAGTTGTTCAAGTTCCTTCCGAAATCCATCTACTTCAACTCGACTGTCACGAGGCTGATTTTCGTCAGTTGCCAATGCTTCCAGTGCTGCAATATTCTCATGGTATGATTTATTAACAGACCTTACAGCATCATGACGGGCTGACCATCTTGTGTCAGACAAGGCTTTGTTAACAGGTAACCCTTTCACGTGTTTTTGAAGTACCTGCCAACGATGAGCAGATGAACAAGTCAGGTATAAAGATTTTGCAGAAGGCAAAGAAATCTGGCCGCAGCTGGACAACCTTTTGCTGCATTTTCCCCAACCAAATTAAGGGTATGAGCTGTGGATGGCACATAATGAACAACACTGCACTTCTCACTTATGATAGCCTGGACTCCGTTATACTTCCCACTCATATTTGCAGCATTGTCATATGACTGTCCACGGCCATCTTGAATTTGAATGTCATTTTCGTCCAAAAAATTAAGGGGACCGTTCATAAAGTACGTCAAGCTCCGAGGGGGGCGGGAGGGGGTGTAAGAAAGTGTGACACTTTGTGACAGGGGGAGGGGTTCAGGCCATGTGTGATTTCACACATTTTTTTAAAAAATAATTTTTTTTCTTATTTATTTTTTTGCTTTTAGAATTTAAATAGCTTTAAAAATAATTTTCAATTTTTTTTTAAACATAAGAATTAGTTTTATGTCAAAATAGCATGAAATGCTATCCCCTGAATGTGTTTTAATAAATCTGAATTGGATGCTGCAGGACTGATATCGAAGGATCAGGAATGGATTCACAATCATGTTCGCACCAGCCAATATTTCACTAAAATTGTTAAATATGAGGACATGAAATGTTGCGAAAAAGCAGGAAGCTCATATTTCAATGCTTTACCTTCAAGATTCTTCCCTCCTCCAATCCCAATCAACCAAACACTTGATGGACTCAAAGCTTCAGAAAGAGCAGATGCAGATTCTCATAAATTTCCTTCCTTGTTTGTATCACAAACTCTCAAATTTGATGACATTATGCCAAGATCAACATGAGTTTTCAAAGTACAAACATATGATTACCATCTTATTTGATCGACTTTGCAAAGAATGTCACTTATATTTTGCCTCACAAACAATGTTGAAGAAACATACAGGACAACACAGAGCTCGGGCTCAGGAGAATGTGCCCACCCAAACTGTTCAAGAATCAACTCAGATAAAACGCATCCGTCCTTTGAGAATCGCTTCTATAAGGCAAAGAAGAGAACATATGGGAGTTATTGCCAGAAGAGAAAATGCACGTACAGAGGCCGTTGAGTGTCTAGATGAGGACGAGTTGATCTGTTTGAAATAATCCTTCCAGGAAACGATGATGGTGAAAGATTGATGTAAGTCGTAACAATGGATGAACACTTCACTTCACCGTTGTAAGATGATGTCCAGTGAATATTTTTGAATGAAACATAATTCATAGGACCATAAAAAACAGATTCAATATAACACAAGAGTTGGTCACATAATTTGTCAATCTAGTCTTTTTTTTAGTCAAATTGTTTTGTTTCCTTTTTTATTATTTAATCACTGGTTGAGGTCAAGTTCGCTAATCTACTTCTTACCCTGTCCTGTGTCAATAGAATGCAAAATCGGAAGACTATCTAAAACTTGACCTCACCCCTTTTAAATGAAAAGGTAGCAGATAAATGATATGTATTATATAACTGTCAAGTCTAATTTTTGCAATTTTTTTTTCAAATTTGATCTAGATTGAGTTACTGTTTCATTGAATAACTGTGGCATCTATTGACAATTAACTATTCTACTATTAAAGTCATTTTAATAATCTGATAGTTCTTTAAAGTGTGGGTGTACGGGATTTCGGCTCCAGCTCCGGCAAATCCGGAATCCGGCTATTTTTAAAAATCTGGCTCCGGCTTCGGCTCCGGCAGGTTGCACTTCATAATCCGGCTGGTCAGTAGATCCCTAATTTATTTTATATATATTCATAATGGCTCCGGCAAATCCGGAATCCGGCCATTTTATATGTTAATACAGACTAATAGTAAAGTGTAATATAAGTATTAAATTAAATATTTTAATTAGGTGTTAATTAAATTTTTTTTTGAAAGTGTGACCTATTTTAGGGGGCGAGGGTCCCGAGATTTGTGACAGTCTGTGACAGGGGGAGGGAGGGTCAAAGTAGTCAAAAATAGCGTGACGTACTTTATGGACTATAAGAATAATTTTGTCAACTTCTGATCCAGTATGGGAATACATTGGTATGAACTTGATGAATCGCTCAACATGTCCAGATTGTGCAACATATCGGATGATCAATATTAACTGGTCCACATACATAATATCTGGCGTGGAGTCTACAGATAGCGAGAAGTACTTTGCAGATTTTATTTCATCAACAATAATAGACAATACATTTTAGGGCTGCGGAAATTAACGAATAATTTCTAGATTAATCGTTTAAAATCTTAAACGATTAAAAATGTTTTTAACGATTAATCGACCCACCACTTATAAATGTACTTGAAGTCAAAAAGTAAAATATTTCGCCCGATACATATAAACTTATTTTACGAACGATTACACGAAAATTTTGGTTTTAAACTATTTACTGACGTGAATGTTCAAAATGTTGATAAAGGTTATTGTTTCCATTGAGAGAAATTGTTTGCATACCATGCAATGTTCCCTATAAGTCTAAGCTTCGTGTTTTAAAAAAAAACTCGTGTGCAAAGTTGCACAATGCCCATTTTTTGTGCAATATTTTACAAAATTGGCTGCGCGGTGATTCTAAACTCCTGCGTGGCGTCGGTCAAATATCTGCGCAGCCGCGCTGCTTAAAGGGAACATTGCTACCATGGTTCTAACACTTCGCTTACATATCACCTGCAAACCAAACATCCACTACAGTATCGGAAACTTCAGCTGAGACAATCTAAAGCTATGAGAACGATTGTTCAGCTCGGCTGGTTATATTGTCGATAAGACCCGCTCATCACTTGAACCAAATAATGTCAATACCCTTGTCTATTTGTGTTGTTGGTTAAAAGATGTCAATAAAGAAGACATTCCAGTGTTATTTCGATTTTCGACAACTACGTTTAATAAATGTTACTTATGACACCATAACTGTCAATTTTTGGATTTAATCGAAATTAACGATTAATTAATCGGTAATTTTTCAAAAGTTAACGATTAAATTTAAATTAATCGTTAACAGCCCCAATTTTGACCCATCTGTTCGATCAACTCTTCACAGATAGTTAAGGAAATATAGGATGTTTGTCCACTTCCCTTAACTGTAAGTTGGCAGAAATGTTCAGCAAGAATTGTGTCAAACTGACTCCGTAGTTCCAGTATTCCAAGGTATTTTACATTACTCGGTGAGCCAAACAGTTAATTCCTGCCATGGAATGCAAGGCCACGAATAAAAAGAAATTATATAACGCATACTATCCTTATAAGAAGTTTATTCACTGCAACTATATTTTTAAATCTGTTTGTGTGAAGCAGGTTTGTTCTGTTCGTTTATTTGTTTGATGTATTTTTTTTTCCAAAGTTAATGCAGGGTTTGTAAAAAGGTTCCTCATATTGAAACCGATGGTCCGAAAAATTTCACTCTCAAAATGATTAAATAGGAACTTGCAAAATCGTTTGACTATCTAAAAGCTATACTGCGTCGTTGGTACATTACAATTCATTACATGCTTGATGGCACACAAGAACTTTCATTGGTGAAACTAACACTTGAGACACACCGCGGTGAAACTAACACTTGAGACACACCGCGGTGAAACTAACACTTGAGACACACCGCGGTGAAACTAACACTTGAGACACACCGCGGTGAAACTAACACTTGAGACTGAGACACACGCGGTGAAACTAACACTTGAGACACACGCGGTGAAACTAACACTTGAGACACACCGCGGTGAAACTAACACTTGAGACACACCGCGGTGAAACTAACACTTGAGACACACCGCGGTGAAACTAACACTTGAGACACACCGCTGTGAAACAAACACTTGAGACACATCGCGGTGAAACTAACACTTGAGACACACAGCGGTGAAACTAACACTTGAGACTTGAGACACACCGCGGTGAAACTAACACTTGAAACACATCGCGGTGAAACTAACACTTGAGACACACTGCGGTGAAACTAACACTTGAGACACATCGCGGTGAAACTAACACTTGAGACTTGAGACACACCGCGGTGAAACTAACACTTGAGACACACCGCGGTGAAACTAACACTTGAGACTTGAGACACATCACGGTGAAACTAACACTTGAGACTTGAGACACACCGCGGTGAAACTAACACTTGAGACTTGAGACACATCGCGGTGAAACTAACACTTGAGACACACAGCGGTGAAATTAACACTTGATACTTGAGACACACCGCGGTGAAACTAACAATTGAGACACACCGCTGTGAAACTAACACTTGTCACACACCGCTGTGAAACTAACACTTGAGACTTGAGACACATCACGGTGAAACTAACACTTGAGACACATCGCGGTGAAACTAACACTTGAGACCTGAGACACATCGCGGTGAAACTAACGCCTGAGACTTGAGACACACCGTGGTGAAACTAACACTTGATACTTGAGACACACTGCTGTGAAATTAACACTTGAGACACATCGCGGTGAAACTAACACTTGAGACACACCACGGTGAAACTAACACTTGAGACTTGAGAAACACCGCTGAGAAACTAACACTTGAGACTTGAGACACACCGCGGTGAAACTAACACTTGAGACACACTGCGGTGAAACTAACGCTTGAGACACACTGCGGTGAAACTAACGCTTGAGACACACTGCGGTGAAACTAACACTTGAGACACACCACGGTGAAACTAACGCTTGAGACACTTCGTGCTAAAACTAACGCTTGAGACACACTTCGCTGAAACTAACACTTGAGACACACCGTGGTGAAACTAACACTTGAGACACTTCGTGCTGAAACTAACACTTGAGACACACCGCGGTGATACTAACACTTGAGACTTGAGAAACACCGCTGAGAAACTAACACTTGAGACTTGAGACACACCGTGGTGAAACTAACACTTGAGACACACTGCGGTGAAACTAACGCTTGAGACACACTGCGGTAAAACTAACACTTGAGACACAACACGGTGAAACTAACGCTTGAGACACACTTCGCTGAAACTAACACTTGAGACACACCGTGGTGAAACTAACACTTGAGACACTTCGTGCTGAAACTAACGCTTGAGACACACTGCGGTGAAACTAACACTTGAGACACACCACGGTGAAACTAACGCTTGAGACACACTTCGCTGAAACTAACACTTGAGACACACCGTTGTGAAACTAACACTTGAGACACTTCGTGGTGAAACTAACAATTGAGACACACCGTGGTGAAACTAACACTTGAGACACTTCGTGCTGAAACTAACACTTGAGACACACCACGGTGAAACTAACGCTTGAGACTTGAGACACACCATGGTGAAACTAACACTTGAGACTTGAGACACACTGCTGTGAAATTAACACTTGAGACACATCGCGGTGAAACTAACACTTGAGACACACCACGGTGAAACTAACACTTGAGACTTGAGAAACACCTCTGAGAAACTAACACTTGAGACTTGAGACACACCGCGGTGAAACTAACACTTGAGACACACTGCGGTGAAACTAACGCTTGAGACACACTTCGCTGAAACTAACACTTGAGACACACCGTGGTGAAACTAACACTTGAGACACTTCGTGCTGAAACTAACAATTGAGACACACCGTGGTGAAACTAACACTTGAGACACTTCGTGCTGAAACTAACACTTGAGACACATCGCGGTGAAACTAACACTTGAGACTTGAGACACACCGTGGTGAAACTAACACTTGAGACTTGAGACACACTGCTGTGAAATTAACACTTGAGACACATCGCGGTGAAACTAACACTTGAGACACACCACGGTGAAACTAACGCTTGAGACACACTTCGCTGAAACTAACACTTGAGACACACCGTGGTGAAACTAACACTTGAGACACTTCGTGCTGAAACTAACACTTGAGACACACCGCGGTGATACTAACACTTGAGACTTGAGAAACACCTCTGAGAAACTAACACTTGAGACTTGAGACACACCGCGGTGAAACTAACACTTGAGACACACTGCGGTGAAACTAACGCTTGAGACACACCACGGTGAAACTAACGCTTGAGACACACTTCGCTGAAACTAACACTTGAGACACACCGTGGTGAAACTAACACTTGAGACACACCACAGTGAAACTAACGCTTGAGACACACCACGGTGAAACTAACGCTTGAGACACACTTCGCTGAAACTAACACTTGAGACACACCGTGGTGAAACTAACACTTGAGACACACCGCGGTGAAACTAACACTTGAGACTTGAGACACACCGCGGTGAAACTAACACTTGAGACTTGAGACACACCGCGGTGAAACTAACACTTGAGACACACTGCGGTGAAACTAACGCTTGAGACACACTGCGGTGAAACTAACACTTGAGACACACCACGGTGAAACTAACGCTTGAGACACACTTCGCTGAAACTAACACTTGAGACACACCGTTGTGAAACTAACACTTGAGACACTTCGTGCTGAAACTAACGCTTGAGACACACTGCGGTGAAACTAACACTTGAGACACACCACGGTGAAACTAACGCTTGAGACACACTTCGCTGAAACTAACACTTGAGACACACCGTGGTGAAACTAACACCTGAGACACTTCGTGCTGAAACTAACACTTTAGACACACCGCGGTGATACTAACACTTGAGACTTGAGAAACACCTCTGAGAAACTAACACTTGAGACTTGAGACACACCGCGGTGAAACTAACACTTGAGATACACTGCGGTGAAACTAACGCTTGAGACACACCACGGTGAAACTAACGCTTGAGACACACTTCGCTGAAACTAACACTTGAGACACACCGTGGTGAAACTAACACTTGAGACACACCACGGTGAAACTAACGCTTGAGACACACCACGGTGAAACTAACGCTTGAGACACACTTCGCTGAAACTAACACTTGAGACACACCGTGGTGAAACTAACACTTGAGACACACCGCGGTGAAACTAACACTTGAGACTTGAGACACGCCGCGGTGAAACTAACACTTGAGACTTGAGACACACCGCGGTGAAACTAACACTTGAGACACACTGCGGTGAAACTAACGCTTGAGACACACTGCGGTGAAACTAACACTTGAGACACACCACGGTGATACTAACGCTTGAGACACACTTTGCTGAAACTAACACTTGAGACACAGCGTTGTGAAACTAACACTTGAGACACTTCGTGCTGAAACTAACGCTTGAGACACACTGCGGTGAAACTAACACTTGAGACACACCACGGTGAAACTAACGCTTGAGACACACTTCGCTGAAACAAACACTTGAGACACACCGTGGTGAAACTAACACTTGAGACACTTCGTGCTGAAACTAACAATTGAGACACACCGCGGTGATACTAACACTTGAGACACTTCGTGCTGAAACTAACACTTGAGACACATCGCGGTGAAACTAACACTTGAGACTTGAGACACACCGTGGTGAAACTAACACTTGAGACTTGAGACACACTGCTGTGAAATTAACACTTGAGACACATCGCGGTGAAACTAACACTTGAGACACACCACGGTGAAACTAACACTTGAGACTTGAGAAACACCTCTGAGAAACTAACACTTGAGACTTGAGACACACCGCGGTGAAACTAACACTTGAGACACACTGCGGTGAAACTAACGCTTGAGACACACCACGGTGAAACTAACGCTTGAGACACACTTCGCTGAAACTAACACTTGAGACACACCGTGGTGAAACTAACACTTGAGACACACCACGGTGAAACTAACGCTTGAGACACACCACGGTGAAACTAACGCTTGAGACACACTTCGCTGAAACTAACACTTGAGACACACCGTGGTGAAACTAACACTTGAGACACACCGCGGTGAAACTAACACTTGAGACTTGAGACACACCACGGTGAAACTAACACTTGAGACTTGAGACACACCGCGGTGAAACTAACACTTGAGACTTGAGACACACTGCGGTGAAACTAACGCTTGAGACACACTGCGGTGAAACTAACACTTGGGACACACTTCGCTGAAACTAACACTTGAGACACACTTCGCTGAAACTAACACTTGAGACACACCGTGGTGAAACTAACACTTGAGACACTTCGTGGTGAAACTAACACTTGAGACACACCGTGGTGAAACTAACACTTGAGACACTTCTTTGTGAAACTAACACTTGAGACACACTGCGGTGAAACTAACGCTTGAGACACACCACGGTGAAACTAACGCTTGAGACACACTTCGCTGAAACTAACACTTGAGACACACCGTGGTGAAACTAACACTTGAGACACACCACGGTGAAACTAACGCTTGAGACACACCACGGTGAAACTAACGCTTGAGACACACTTCGCTGAAACTAACACTTGAGACACACCGTGGTGAAACTAACACTTGAGACACACCGCGGTGAAACTAACACTTGAGACTTGAGACACACCACGGTGAAACTAACACTTGAGACTTGAGACACACCGCGGTGAAACTAACACTTGAGACTTGAGACACACTGCGGTGAAACTAACGCTTGAGACACACTGCGGTGAAACTAACACTTGGGACACACTTCGCTGAAACTAACACTTGAGACACACTTCGCTGAAACTAACACTTGAGACACACCGTGGTGAAACTAACACTTGAGACACTTCGTGGTGAAACTAACACTTGAGACACACCGTGGTGAAACTAACACTTGAGACACTTCTTTGTGAAACTAACACTTGAGACACACCGTGGTGAAACTAACACTTAAGACACACCGCAGTGAAACTAGCATTTGAAACACACAACGGTGAAACTAACTTTTGAGACACACTGCGGTGAAACTAACACTTGAGACACTGCATACAACAAACCACAACATTTGGGGCTATAATCACGAGACAATGTTTGGCACAGGGGCGGATTAAAATTGCATGGGGCCCCTGCCTGCAATTCCACCTGGGGCCCGGTCCAGCAACTTTATTATACAATATAATAAGTTTGGGGCCCTATCATTGGAGCTTTAGACCAATCAGCACCCCCCTTAATCCACCACAAGCTTGTCACTTAGGTCTGTGTAATACATTTCTGATAATAACTCCATACCTTCATTCATAGTTTGTCATCGAGTTTATTTTGTTTTGTTAATGTTATTTTGCTCATAAATCCAATCATTTCTCGCTTTCTTTTGGCTACTAGTAAAACAAGCAGTGTAATATAATTTATAGGGATTTTAAAAATATTATTTATACTTTCAGCCAGTGTGCATTTCTCTAGGTGAAACATAATAATTCGCTAAAGACATCAATTTTTAAAATGGCTTCGTTGATAAAAGTAAAGGACAGTATTCACAATGATTCGTTAAAAGAGTTTGGCCGTGTCAACTGGGTCATGACATGAGTCCTTCACCCACCATCTGTGGACATCAGTATAGGTGTGTCTAGTGCGGTCAGTGTAGAGCTTCTCACACATCTGACACGGCCAGTCAGGGAAGTCCAGCACAGAACGATATCTGCGGAGATGGCTAGAGATTATTTCTGCTCTAAAATACATGCTTGGAATTACAGGCGAAATAATGACATAATATAATGTATGAGGGAGAACGTGAAAAATAGAAAACGGACGTGTCGGCACAAAGCCTTCTTCGACAAACAAACTGTAAAAAAAATAAGTAAAAATAAAACATTTGGCTGCTATGTATTACAAGAGGGAATACAAAATCCTGATGTAGAAGAAAATTAGTAGGTGTAATAATTTATAAAAAAAAATAGGGATTGCGCAGAAGAAAAACTGAAAGTCAACGGCAACTAATGGTATGGTGGTAAATAATAAGTGAATTAAAGAACATCATGTTATACAGTGTCTAGTTCTCCCACAAGTGTCTGCATAAGTCTCTACTCTGTGTTAACCCAGCGAACATGGTACAGCGATAAGTTGTGGTGATTGAGAACTCGCCAGAAACCTCGTGGTAGCTTCATTTGATGTGCTTCTAGACAGGGAACTGTTTATCCCTTACAAATGTTCAAATGTGTCCAGTACATGCCATCCCATCTCCCGATATATACCTTTATAATGATAGCGGGTGTGAACAGTAGCAAAGATAACTTTGGTTGCGGCTAGTTCTAAAACTATAACAAATGTACAAAGAAAAGATTTTACAAGCGAATTTTGAGAAAACGACCAAAGTCTAGTACAGGGTAGGGGCTAAGTAAAGAAACTTTACTATTTACTATTTTTTAATCTTCTTTTTGTTACCTGTCTTTGTTTCGTAAATAAGTTAAATAGCGATCTTTATCATTGCCTAAATCGTCCAAATAATCCGCCAGAGCTTCCGGTGTAGTGAAGTCAGCGGCATCAATAAATATGTCGGATGGGAAATAACTCTTGTAATCAGCACCTAAGGGATAAAAAAATCGAATTTTTTTTATTGCCAATGTGTATGTTTTTGAGGAAAAATGAATTTAATTATTTTTAAACATGTATTTTAAATTCAAACATTATTTTTTTAAAAAATGAATTCAGAACTAGACACGTGGGCAAATGTTAAAGGAAATGTTAAAGGATTGATTTTACGTTTAAGTTGTTACCTCCCCTCACCACTGGTATCACGTCCACATTCATGAATATTTTAAAGAACTTTTCACTAATGTATTCTTGACACAATGAATTTTCAAACGCCAAATAAAACCTGATGAGTAAGTAAAAATGTAGATAGTTTATGTAACTATTACACACATATATCGTGCTCATGCATACGTACGTACACACCAAGACGGTTTCTTAAAGATATATATATATATACACATATATATGTATATAAAGATACACATTATCACAAATTGTCACACTTTCTTATACACATTTTATAGATGACCTGTTTCTTAAATATTATATTTTATACTATAATCGTGATATTTTGATGTTTTATTTACTCCAGAGACCGTGGCTTGACGTTGTCACCAGCTTACTTGTATGAACTAGACAACATAGGGAAACACATGGTCTGGTCAGCTTGCTTTCTCATCTCCTGGACTCCAGGAACCTTTTCGGCCATACCACAAGACAGTGTGCCACACTTTCCAAAAATATCAACATCGGTTCTACAATTGTAACATATAGCTCAAAATAGTCTACATATATCAATATCGGTCCTAAAATTGTAGCATACAACTGAACATAGTTTAAATATATCAATATTGGTCCTACAATTAAAGCATATTAATGAACATGTACACATACATGTATATCAACATCGGTTCTATAATTGTGGCAAAACACCAAACACATATGTCAAGCTTAAATATTTATAGCAGAAATTCCAATATTTATATTAATATATACTTATCTTAGAAAAGGTAATGATAACTTAAAATTGCTCCAAACTTTAAGTTTTTTAATACACAGACGGGTGCCCTTTATGATTTTAGCCCCCTTCCTCTCCCCCCTCCCCCACACAACTATATTTAAGTTTCATATTTTAAAAGAGATATACAATTAATGGTCATTTCAAAACATCTAATTTTACAGGACGTGTGAAACATTCCTTTAGTGTTTAAAACGATCTCCATGCTCACCTGTTTTTCATTTTGTGAACATATATCAACCGGTCTGATCGGACGGGACAATGGCTAACAAACCAAGCAGCTGTTCGGGTTTTTCCCTCGTAGATTTTATCTGAAATGGATTGCTCTAAATTATTTTAAATATTACAAACAATAAAAGTCGAGTTCTAATCATTCATTAATAATAAACATGTATTATTTTGAATACAATTTTACTGATGTCTGCCTAGACGTCGGGGCAGTCTCATTGACCAAAACATTAAACTAAGCCCCAATAGAAACGTTTGCTTTACTCCGGTCTCTCTTGGCGAGATATGACTAATGGGAGACAATTCCACGTACCATAATCTTTCTCCTTCGGGTGCTCGTCCCTGATGAGTCTACCATAGACAAAAGGGATGTCACTGTCCAACTTGTGGGTTATCGTCCAGTTCATCTGCTCCTTTAAACCAGTTCTATTTAAACTTTTAAACCAAGAGAACCTAGAGGGAGCCTCGTCCGTCCTAACGATCCATCTGAAGTGCAAAAATTTTCAAGGGTATTTGAAAGTCATAATAAAAATATACAAGAATCTGAAGTTTACATTGTAGTATTAGTAAATGGCATAATGATAATGATATTAACATGAGAATGAGATCATTTAAAGAGTTCCTCTTCCAGTGCTAATTCAGTCTGCCACTCAAAAACTGACTTATTGATTATATTAGTATAAGTAGGTACCCACATAGGAATTTTTTTTTAAAATCATCTATCGCTCTTTTAACTCACACAAGCAGCAATCAAAGGCTAGCAGAGACCATCAATAAAACTATATTTGTCATTCATTATTAAATATGTTTGTTCGATGCTCTTGGTGTACGGCGTAATCATTTTTAAAGTAGTTTCATTTTGGTTATAAAGAAGATTTTGTGTATAATAAAACTCACATTTGTCCTGGCTTTCTCCGGAACTCTGGTACGCCAACTCGAGTTAATCTAGCGATAAGAAATAAGACGGCATCCGCTGCCTCAACGTCTTCCGTCATAACACACTTGTCATACTGACACTTGGGAACAATCATAACATTTTGTCATATTGACATAGAGGAAATAACCAACACACTTGTCATACTCACACTTGGGAACAATCATAAAATTTGTCATATTGACATAGATAAATAACCAACATAATTTTCATACTCACACTTTGGAACAATCATAAAATTTGTCATATGGACATAGAGGAAATAACCAACATAATTTGTCATACTCACACTTTGGAACAATCATAAAATTTGTCATAGGGACATAGAGAAATAACCAACATAATTTTCATACTCACACTTTGGAGCAATCATAACATTTGTCATATTGACATAGAGAAATAACCAACATAATTTTCATACTCACACTTTGGAACAATCATAACATTTGTCATATTGACATAGAGAAATAACCAACATAATTTTCATACTCACACTTTGGAACAATCATAACATTTGTCATATTGACATAGAGAAATAACCAACATAATTTTCATACTCACACTTTGGAACAATCATAAAATTTGTCATATTGACATACAGAAATAACCAACACACTTGTCATACTCACACTTTGGAGCAATCATAACATTAGTCATAGGGACATAGAGGAATAACCAACACACTTGTCATACTCACACTTGGGAACAATCATAACATTTGTCATATTGACATAGAGAAATAACCAACATAATTTTCATACTCACACTTTGGAACAATCATAAAATTTGTCATAGGGACATAGAGGAATAACCAACATAATTTTCATACTCACACTTTGGAACAATCATAACATTTGTCATAGGGACATAGAGGAATTACCAACATACTTGTCATAAATGACACATGGAATGGAAAATCAAAACACTTGTCATTGTCATATTTACACTTGGAACAATTAAATGACTAGCATATTCAGATTGAAAAATTATTAACACGTCCATGATATTCACACAAAGAAACAAATAAAAATCAGCGACTGATACATTTAAACATTAAATTGGTGAAATAATCTACCTAATAGCATGGCATCTTTCAATATTTTTTAAAAAGTTATTATTGAAAAAATGGACGGCCGTTTAATCCCTGCGACTTCGGGAAAAAAAGAAATGAATAATATATTTTGACCTTGCTATTACTGAAAAGTCACCTGGTTAAAAAAAGTTCTAGACAGAAATTTCAGTTCTCTGTTGGGATCGAAATAACCTATGGTGATAGGTCGATCAACTTCGACAGGTCTATGTTCTGTGTAACTGTGGATAAATGATGTAACTTTGGATAAATGATGTAACTGTGGATAAATGATGTAACTGTGGATAAATGATGTATTATGTAACTGTGGATAAATGATGTAACTGTGGATAAATGATGTATTGTGTAACTATAAATAAGGATTATTATGTAACTGTGGATAAATGATATATTATGTAACTGTGGATAAATGATGTATCATGTAACAATGGATAAGTTATTATTCTGAGTAACCGTGAATAAATTGCGTTATTCCATCTAAAGGGATTCAGTGATGCATATTATTCTTTTTTACTTAATGTTACTCGGGTGGCGAGATGAATGGGTGAATACTTGAAGTAACAGAAACACGTGTGGATGATGAATTGATTCATATATAAGTGGTTTGATGGTCCATGAATCAATAAAATGCTGGATAGCTTGATATAAACATTTATAGATTAAATTATAGCACCAGGCACCAAGTTGGACAATTAAAAGCTTGAAATGTGTATAAAAAGTGTGACTTCCATAAAGCTGAAAATGGAATACATAGAAACGTACACAGTTCCTGTTTTGTCCATGCCAGCTGCGAGGATATAAGAAGATTTGGTCTCGTCAAAATCTCGTCCGGTTTCCAAATTAACATCGCGATATGCCACTGGAGAAAGAAAGTTAACGTGGTTTTACTGCTAATGGATCTCATTTATACCAGGGATTTTAGTGGGCATCTACATTTCAAATACTCATTTTTCTTAAATAAAACGTTCAATTCTAATTTTAATGCTTATTACGTATTTGAGTACCGTGAAAAAAGACGAACTGCGTATAATGCAAAAATGTGTTTCGATATTTATTTAGCTAGGAATATTTTATCATATGGAGAGTATAGGTTCTACTCTGTAGTTTAAGGATTTAATAAAAATATCATTGAACAAGGACACAAATAAACAAAATATTTGAATAAGACTCGAAAAGAGGGATGGGGATTTGGGCTATTTCATACAAATAATAAATCCGTGACTTGTAGGTTAGAAAAAAAAGAGAATATCTGCTGGTTATTTTTAAGTATTATGGTGCAACTGTTGTAAAGGGGCAGCCTTTGAAGTTCGAAGAGATATTTTTACATCGCTCTTCCCCACGTCACAATCTGTCATAAATGTAATACCATCTCCCCTACCCCACATTTTTGACAATTTTTCTCACAATCTTGCACATCCTCTACCCATGTTGTAGTTAAAATTCCGTCCATAGTTCTGACTGGCATCAATTGTCATCAAAATTTTATAGAATGTATACAAGATTATTGTGAAGTCATGTGTATCTTTCAACCTCTCCCCTCCCCGACTCGCTGTATTAAACCTTCACTTTCTTAGACCCACCTTCTGTAGGAGCAAGACGTTTTTTACAGACGGCCCCGTTCACTTTTACTTTATTATTTATTAATAAAATATGCGTCTGGAACCATTTTTGTTATTTTTTAAATAGTATTTTCATTAATATCTTCCAGTGCCAGCTAGCAGACTCCTGGATAAAATAATATCAAAATATCCTAACCTTCCTTGACAGGCACCATCTGGAGACCATTAGGTACCCTAAACATCCAAACGGAACTTGAAGCTGTAACCGATGACCTCCGAGTGACCAGATTGAGAAGAGGTGTTTTGATGAATGCTATGACAACGACAATCACTACACAGAGTAAGGCCTTGAGCAATGGCGAAACGCGAACTACTTGCATGACTACACGGTCCACTCAACCACAAACAAAACTTTGGATGATCTGCAACTGTTGTAATAACAAACGTTGTTTACAATTGATGATACCTGTAAATCTGGTAAAATATAGATTTTTATTTTTATTGCTACATATATTATGATGGTCGTATTATGAATAATCACACCTTTAAAGAAAAAAACTATTTTCAACTATTTTTTTAAAAAAAGTAGACTATAAATTACAACCGTTCTTTCTACACAATGTGATTTTTTTTTAAAAATCAGAACTTGTCATGAACAGTTTAAAATACATTTGGATGCATACAGACATAATATTATAAATAAAAAATAGATTGTATAAAAAAAATTTCAGCGTTTAAATTTAATGTTTTTCAAACACAAAATTTCAATAAAAATAACGATACCTTGAAGTTTCCGGCAATCCAAATGAGTGGCTAAATAAAATATATCCCCCACACACATAACCAGTCACCGTTACCAAAGATTCTCAAACCAAAATATAAATCACCATTTCGTTAGAGATTCTCAAACAGATTTCATACAAGTCATTATGACAGGGATTCTCAAACAAGCATAGTACAACCGAGGAAGACTTTCAAACCAATTTGCTAAGCGGTCTTTCGGACAAATATTCATCAGTACTATGAGCAGTTTCTGACGTAAATGAAAGTTGGACTTTTTATACAAATCAGGACAAAAGGGACAGGTTCGTCGCAAACTAATGATCCTCCGAAGGCAAAGAATGAACTTCCCCTTTATTTGGTGCTCTGTCGGCACATCCCCCCCCCCACACACACACACCGCTGTTTATTTGGTGCTCTGTCGGCACACACCCCCCCCCACACACACACACCGCTGTCACGTGTATCTATAAAGGTGTACATTTTAAAAATACATTCATGTGCTTACATCATTTAATATATTATATGTTTACCCCAAACCTTCCTACAACAATTCTACCAGATCAAATTCATTTCCTGCACGTGTTCGTGTGTTATTGATTAATCAATTAAATTACTTTACGTGTAATGGCCAAATAAAAGTAGACATTAATTTCTTCATCATTCCCATCCCTGGGGTTAAAAAAAAATTAACATTGACAACAGCCCTTGGGATTCATCCTGTGGTATACATGCAGCCTATACTAAATGTCAAAGTTTGAAATGAAATGATAGCTAAAATGGGTGATGGGCAAATCTAACAATAAAAGTCAGTTTAAATACAGCACATAGAGTCAGTTTACTTTGATCAACCACCATATTTGTCACGTGATCGTTATGAACGTATTGAGACGTTTATCTGAACTTTTATATTTCTTGCTCCACTTGTTGGGTGTCGCTAACCCTATTGTTTATTAGTAGCCACCAAGGGTGCAGTTGTGTGCTGGCGGTCATGTGTATGATCATACTTAGCAGTACTTCAATAGGGATACAAATGTTATATCAAATGATTTTACAATAATCTCAAGCCCAATGATCAAATGGCATTGAATACAACAAATTTCTCAGAGATATTTTGATTATTATTGTTTTTGCTTATTGGGTTTAATTTTTAACGAGTCGGTAAAAAACACACTGAATGATAAAATGTGCAGATTTAAATTTTAACACAAAAAAAACAACAAAAAACTCGGCCAATCTGATTTTTGTTGGGAAAGATTTTTTGGTTGAATATGATATTTGTCTTGAGATTTGATAAGTTGGTTGAGATATGATATAGAACTACTGTTTGAGGCTTGATAAATTGGTTGAGATATGATATACTGTTTGAGGCATAAAATATTGCTTAAGAAAAGATAATGTGGTTTGGATATGATATGTTGGTTAAGGCATGCTATGCATATGTTGGTATCATTTTGATGGTTGATGCGTGGTATGTTGGTTGAGGCATCATTTTGATGGTTAATGCAGGATATGTTGGTTGAGTCATCATTTTTTTTTGGTTGATGCATGATATGTTGGTTGAGGCACGATATTTTGGTGGATGCATGATATTTTGGTGGATGCATGATATTTTGGTGGATGCATGATATTTTGGTGGATGCATGATATTTTGGTGGATGCATGATATTTTGGTGGATGCATGATATTTTGGTGGATGCATGATATTTTGGTGGACGCAAGATATGCTGATTATTGTTATTCCTTCGTATTTTTAGGCATGCCATATAGACAAACGGATAAGTCGTTTTCCTCATTTATCACATTGTGATGAGAATTCAATTGACTTCTGATATCATGCCGAGCCTTCATAATGCTTGTCTATTTGATATCGTTGCTCCGGATCTACTTTAAACATCAATGATCAGGAGAAACAATTTGGGAACCGTCGCATAGGATACTTGACGACCCGTTCATGTGGTGAGATCCAAATAATTGCCGAGTCCTGTATTGATTTCATGTATGATGAGCTTGCCATTAAAACACTTTTTAAAACATGCTCTTTATGAACACAGCCTGGAGCAACTACATCAACAGTTGGTAGAGGATGTCATAAAATATAGACACGGGTCGAACTGTAACAAAGGTCTGTGGTAGACACAGAAATACAACGGATAACAAACGTGATATTTTTAGCTTTCTAATTTTTTATTTAGAAACATTAGGTATCCGCGAGTCTGACAACATTTTGTAATGCTCTAATTTGCTTGAAACGCTCTGCTTTAGATGGCTTACTAGGGTTAAAGTCACCCAGCTCCCAATGCTTGCTGTCACTTGTTGAGGTAAATTCAGGTGTCAACTAACACATTTTTCTTTACCAGCCGCCATCCACCCCGACATTTTATCATGCAACTCTTATCCAGACTACAGTAATAGAATAGCCATGTTTGTTGATCAACTCCTGAAGCTCAACGTTCATACAAGTATTTGAGGCAGCCACGAGTTAAAATTAAATAAAAATACATATTTATCGAAAGTTTATCTTAGCTGTTAAAACTTAACTTGCCTTGATCTTCAAGTATCCACACTTGTCAATCCCCCTCTTATCTTTACTCTATCAAAACTGATGAAAACGAAAGAAAAGACAGATTATAATGTTTCGTGTAAAATGGAGAAAATTGTTTTTCTAAGTTTCATTTGTAAAAACTTCCCTGCGTGAAGTTGAAGCCGCAGAAACACAGGCACTGACGGAATAAATTTAATGAAACAGAGACTATGAGGCATAACTGTAGTCTTAATGAAACACAGGCTGAGAGACAAAACAACTAGCAGTCTTAATAAAACACAGATCAAAACACTCAACCGTAGAATTAAAATAAACACAGGCAATGAGAAATAAGACATAACTGTAGGCTCGATAATCACATATTATAAGTTATAAGAAATAACTGTGCGCTTGATAAAAAATAATTTGAAGACATTTTAGGCAGTAATCTTCTATATAGAACTTAATAGAAGGAGCGTCTGTAATAGATGTCATATGTTGAACTGTAACCACCCGTCCAGTGGCATGTGCAGGTGGTTTACACCAAGTGTTTTTACTCATTAACTATCGTAATTATGAATTTCCACTGTATGTATTTACAAACAAACATTTAGGAAACATTTATGTCATAAGTATGAAGCTGATGCAAAAAATGTAAATAATAATAATAAGTACAACTTTATTTTGACGTATATTTTGTACTAGCTGACCCGCGGTGTAGCATACGCCGCTAATGATTTAGTGACGGATGAAGACTTCCTGAAAGATACAAGTTGTCAAAATGGGGTGGGTTTGGGCAAACGACTGTGAGTGAATGAAAAGAAGGAACTCTGGAGAGACCCGCGGCGTACCACCCGTAAAAAATAACGGAAGTGTTCAGCTGAAATCTATTTATTTTGAAAAAATGCACTTTTTAGGGCGCCTACGGCGCCCATCTTTTTCAAAATCCCAACTAACTTGTCCTTGTTTGATCAATACGAAATATTAAACTTTCTGAAATGTACACAAAGTATTTTTATAACTTTTTACATTGTTCCCTTTTTACAAAATTAAAATATCAGCGAAAACAATGACGTCATATAATTTTTTTTTACAGCGCATATTTAATTTGCACACCTTTTGATGCATTGGTGCAGTAATTTGGTGCGCTGCTTTCTAAATTAGTATCTGTTGAACATACTTACAGCATCGTGTCTCGCAGGGTCCGACCACGAAGAGAATTATATATCTATATATATTTATGCATCTTTTATGATTATCACTCTTCATTGGGCCATATCTTATATATTCCAGACGCTCCTTCTAAATATATTAGTGTCCTACGCTTATCAATGGTTTATGTCTATGATGGGTGACCATGGATGGTAGGGGCCATTCATATATATTTTTCTTTATAAAAAAAAGATCAACAGCTTTCCCGTTATTTTTTTTACTTCCAGTAGAGCACAAATGATACTATACGTCACCATAAAATCTAATGCAATATGTTAAATTAGGTCACACTAGAAGTGTTATGGATCTGTTGCCACTGTATTCTAGTTCTGGTGGTTTCCAAAAGTGCAACGCACAATTACACACTTGACAGTATTCTATTTCCACTTTGTTGATACTCAGCAGACAGGTGCAAACAAACAAACAAATACACTCTTGATCGACTGTTTTCAGCATCATACATACATGTATGTGGTTTTATGTATATCTTGAGTTTCTCTGCTGTCACACAAAACAGTCTCATTCACTGGTACAAGTCTTTAAACAACCAACAAGCCTCTACACCAAGTCACAAACGAGGTGGAAGTCTCTTTATAAAGTTTTTTTTTATTTTAGCATTATTAAAAACAAATTGTGACATTAAAACAATATTTTTTAGATTATGACACTCATGGTGTCTTGTAATTCCATTCCTCCAGAGAGTGCAAAATACTACTACCTTAATATGGGATTAAAAGACAAGTTACCATTAGAGTCCAATGAATGCCAAATAGACCTACCATAAATTATTTTAAAATATTTAAACAGAAAAGGGTAATTGTCAAAAAAGATATTATAATCCTCATCCCATTGACATTGAACATTCTAGCAAGTTTGGAAATATATACACCATACACAACTCTTTACAAAATTATCACTTATAACTAAGCAAAATGATACTTAAAAAATCACAATTATGAACTAATATTTCGTGTATTCATGAGTGCTAATGACATAAAAGTAATATATTACCTTTATTACTGTTAAAAACATGATTATATTATGTTTGGTTAAGGAATTCATTTCTGAAATATATTCTACACAGATTTCATTTTAATGGCATTCACAACATATAAAATGTTTATTAGATTTGAGGCAAATAACAGAAATAACATCACATTTTCTCAGATACAGGAGTTACAAAAAACAACAACAATTAAAGCAACTGTTATAACACACAGCTTATTACAGGACCATATCACTTTGGGCACAGTTGTAATTTACTAAAATTAAAATGACAAAAACAAAGAGAGACAAATCTCATGTATCATAACATGTTAAAAAAAAGAAAAGAAAGAAAGATGGGAGAAAATATATTAGATGTTATTATAATTATATTTTCTTGAGCACATGCTTCTTAATAAATTCCAGATCAAAATAAAAATTTCCTTTTCAACAAGACAATGTTTTTAAATTAAATTTCAAAAAAATTGTCAAACTCTTGTTAAGTGCAACACTTGACATGTGCTAAAGTTGTACATTGTAATTCAATATATTTAGAAAACTGTTATACAAAGTATATCTAAAGATGTAAATATAAATTAATTTTTGTGATAACATTTCTATGAACATAAATTTGGTAAATATTTTTCTTTCTCGAATAATCCCATTTCATAAGAAGAAAAAACACTAATTAAATTATTGCTGATTTGTCAAAGTCAAAACTCTTTCTACAAATCAATTTATAGTGCGACTAGGTTTTACATTTTAAGTTTTAATACATATATAGCCTACAATAACCAACAAGACAGCAACCACACAAAAATTGCACATGATAGCAGCAAAATATTTACTACAAATATAATGCATATATTTTTCAGACATCTAAGCTTCTAATGTTGTTGAACCATGTGAGGTAATACCAGATAACAGGATTTATAGATTTTCTTTTAGTTCCCATAAAAAGTAACACGAAAATTATAATAATCAGTCCTAAAGTAATAAATTATTTAATGTAAAATCAAATTGGAAAGCTTAGAATATTTAAACCTATTTATAGAAGAACAAGCTAAAGAATTTGTTAAGCTTTTATTTCATTAAATAATAAACTATACATAAATAAGAGAAACTAATTTTTGGGTGAAAATGACATGGGTTCAGGACTTCTTTATACCGTCAAGACGTTTGCCAATGCTTTCCACATTCTGGCATATTATTTTATTGTTCTCATCAAGGCTAGTTTGTAGCTGTGGAAAAGATAAAGAATGGATTTTCAAAACACTTATAGAGGATAAAATAACATTGATGCATAGGACATAGCTTCTCCAATACAGAGGTTACGACTGTCAAGACGGTTCTTTTGAAATTCTGGATACCTTTGAAATAGGCCACCTCCCGGCTAGGTGTCCTGCTTTAAAAGAAACCCCTATCCAACATCCAGCAGTATAACTGGACAATGCCTCTAACAGTTAAATGTAAAACATCTCATGTTACATTAACCCAACCCTTGTTCTACTTCAGTAGGCGTCTTTTTCTAGTCTTGACCTCCTTCTTTGCTACCCTATGTTTGACACAGACTTTGGATTCTCTTCTATTTATCATTACTATGACAGGTCATAAACTGAAAACTGGATCTGAATGACTTTAAAAAAAAATAAGTCAGAGAGAGATCACTGGTGGATGGAAGCTTCTCTTTAAGTGAAAAACCCAATAAACAAGTTTATTACTGAGACTTCTTTGTTGATACTAGCTTTGAGTCACCACTGGCAGTAAAAATATGTGAGACCAACTCATTCATGGAGATTTTGGAGAAAAAAAAATTAATACTTTAATATTTATGACTGCAGTGTTATTCAAGTAATGAAATATACTGGATTAGGTTCTGAATAATTGTAATGCAAAAGCATATTTAAGCTATCATTTGAGTAATAGGATTCAATTATCACATACCTGTTTCTGCATGTCACTGTGAGCAGTGATACTCGCCTTAAGTTCCTGCTGTGCCGTGTCTAAATATGATAGAGCTTGACTGAACTGCAGTGCTGTGGGTGTCATTAGTAAAACGCTGGTTATCCTCAAAAAATAAATATTAATGTTAAGAAAACAAACTTTGCGAGATAAAGTTACTTTTAATAACTAAGATTTCAATGACACAAACCTTGTTCATGAAGTTCTTTGAGGGACACCAGTCTGTCTACAACCTGGGGTAAAGTTTCAGCAGTTCCTTCCCATTTCTTCACAATGTCATAAAGTTCAGATATCTAAAGTTCCAACAGATTAAATAAAATTTGTCAAGAACATTTATAATAGTATTAATTACATTTGTCAAAATTTCACAATCATCCACCCAGACACTGGTTTGAAAAAGTGGTAGGGAAGCAGTGCAAAGACACATCATTTCCTTTCCACTGTAAGTCAATTTTTAAAAAAACAACACATTTGTGACCTCCTAAGCAGCACAGACTAGGGCTATTCTAATTAATTAAGAATGATAACTATAACAAAACTCACCCTCTTTTGTTTATCAGGATCAGCTTGTGGTTCCTTTTCTTTTTTCTCTGCTATTTGCTGCATCTTTTGCAGCACAGCATTGAGTCTAGCCTCCACTGTGTCAGTGTTTGCAGCATCTAACAAGGAGAGTTTAGAATTCAATGTTGCCACAGCTCCCTGTGTAAGAGATTTAAATAAACAAATTATTAATATGACAGACATTTGGAAAAAAATAAATTGGATAACCTATTGATTTTTAATTGTGGGAGATATTTAATATTTTATAAGTAATATGTATTTTTATGAAATGATTGTATTAATTTAAGAAAATAAATACAATTATGTTTAAAAATATTAGTAAATTTAGTTCAGTGTATACACATAAATAATGATTTTATAAAAATGTATAGGTTGCTGCTTGATTTGTACTGATGAATGTATCTCATGTGCTAGTCTGTTCTATCCTTAGTAACATATATATATAAATATATATATCATTCAAATACTTATTGCTTAACTTTAACAGTCACTTATATATTAAAAAATGTAAGAAAATATGAAGACACCATAAAGCCCTCTTAATTTAATCAAATTATTTTAAAAAATAAACCTTTGAATAAATTACTTATAAAGTGAAGAAAAATAATACTCACAATTAAGGATTTATTTTCACTGTCCGCAGTGAGTACATTCTGAATGATAAATAAATTAAATTTAGTTCCAATAATACATCCAACTTGGATAAGACAACACAAATTTAAATTTTTTAAGTTGATGGCTGCTACTTTTAATGTTACTCCTTTAAAAATAAAGTATTTAAATAATAGTGAAAAAAACTGGCTAAAGAGAAAGCAATGTACTTATTACAAATAAAGAGTACAATATTTCTGGCTCAAACAGTTATGTACCATTTTATCAAAACTCCTGCCTATCACATTTTCCAGCCTCTCTAATCTTTCCTCAAGGGTAGCAAGCTGAAATATGGCATTATTTTATTGTTTTAACTTATTTTCACATATCAACTTCAAAATTATTTTTTTAAATATTAATTGGGTGAAATGATAACTTAACATTAATCTTGTTTTTATGAAAGGGAAAGTAAAGCAAACTATTTGAGTCTTGAAACTATTCGTCCAATTATAAATGCATAATCAATATTGTGATGTTTAAATTTAAATTATATCTAATAAACGAAATAATTATTTGATGAAACAAAAATAAAATTGTTGCTTACTTTTGCATTTTTACTAAATTGTGATTGCTCTGGTCTGTAGTAAAGTTCATATAATACACAATCTTTATCCATGCTGCCAACAGCTTCTTTCTCTTTTCCTTTTACATCACTGCCTGGTTTGAAGCTCTCTAATTGGGTTATAAGCCTCCTATTGATAAATTATTTTAAAAAAAGATATATTCTATAGTCAAAATGTGTAATTTCAACAGATTTCTTCGGAGAATCAGTTTTTTTAAAACTAAATAATACACAAAGTTAACTCTTTTTCTCCGGAATTATTTTCCTCATTCTGACGGAATTATCTATTCTGGAAATTTGTCGCGGGCTACCATGCTAACTTAAAATGTTAATAACTTTTTTATTATTTAACAGATAATGATATATTTTGTATTGAATTAAAGGGAAAAGAATGAAGTTTTCAGGCATCACAGACTCATAACTTTATTTTTAAAAAAATGATATGATTTTGTTTTAGTGAAAATAAAAAACATAATAAAAAAACACCACATTTGTTTTACAAAACCTCTTTCAAAGTCACAAAAATTTAGATTTTTATCCAAAATGTAATAAAATGGTGTTTTATCTGAACTATATTCATATTTACACCAAACAGAATTAATTTCACATTAAAAAAAACAAACAAATAAAAAATTAGAGCTCAATATCCATGGTCACCCATACAGGAAAATAATTGGAAAATTGAAATGTTTACAATGGAACTGGAAGCTATACTGTGTGTTGCAACTAGAAATTATTTAAATTCTATTTAAAATTGCACTTAATTTTAGTGAAAAAGTGTAGCAGCTTTCAAATTAGATTCTACATTGTCTATATTATTATTTGTAGTAGAAATATTATCAGGTCATCAAGGCATTTGAGGGGGTGGCGGGGCTTGTTGTTTATCAACAGATGACTTGTCAACTTCATTGTTAATTTCACTACAACTACTAGTACTAAGCGTATGATTCATCGGAAATTTAAAATTACTATGTAAATCATAATTAAAAAGAATACCTTTTTCTTGTTCATCATCGTAGTATTTAAAATAATATTAGATCGATTACCAGATGCATTGGTTGAATATCCACGTTTGTAAACAAACGTAAAAACGAAAATAAAAACAAGCCTTTCAAGCGCTTCTTTTGTGGTGAAAATACATTCAAACAAAGAATTTCCGACTTTTTTATTCAAGGGAAATCATTCTAGATTACATTAAAACTAATTTTCGTTTAATAGTTAAGGAAAGAAACGAAACAATTCAGTTGTAATAAATCAACGCTGGCATCGTTGCTCCGTCAAAAACGTCCCTTTAAAATCAATGATGGTAGCATTGTTCCGGAGA
This sequence comes from Ampullaceana balthica, assembly GCA_944989445.1. Classification (NCBI taxonomy): domain Eukaryota; kingdom Metazoa; phylum Mollusca; class Gastropoda; family Lymnaeidae; genus Ampullaceana; species Ampullaceana balthica. The sequence goes on along the minus strand of CALYLW010000383.1, from coordinate 309,295 downwards.
AAAAGAGTTAATTTAGTGGTTTTCTCAATTGAAATGAGGAGTAAAATAAAAATTCTATTTATCAAGGCTTGTGGCTAGGATATGAACTTTTGCAACTTTTAAAATACAGTAGAACCCGGTTAAGTCGGCGGCCTAGGGGAATGCCAAAAGGCGTCTAGTTAACCGATGATCGAGTTAAACGACAACCAATATGGCGGCAAAATATTAACATGTGCTTGAAATTTATTTATGTACATGATAAGGTTGTTAACGGTTAACCGGTTAGTCGTAACTTCGGTATAAACTTATTATGCGGAGTTAATATTTTGTTGTGTTACGGCAAAATACCAGAACCAATACGTAAGCAACCGTGACATCAAAGCGTTTTCTTACTATTCCGGTCTATAAATAATATACATGTCATCCCTATTAGTTCGTTCGCCTGCGGCTGAGGAAAGATATTTTTTGTTGTAATTTTAACTTGCTTAGTTGTTGAGGCACTGTACGAGAGCTAACACTAACACAAAGTGCGCATATGATATGAGCAGCGGTCAAAGTCAAGGCCACGACTGTTATTGTTACTATTTATATTACGAGTCATTAGAAAGACGTAGCAAAGATACCGGGCGATTAATCTGTCTTTTACCTTAAGTGACAGTTTTCCTGCAAGTTAAAGGCATTTGACGTAAAATTACCACATTAACCATTAACTTCCCCTAGCCTTGACATTAAAATTAAAACATCCATATTATCCCAACGTAAGGGGAATAACTCTAAACAACTATTTAAGTTCTTTTACAAAAATCAATGCACCTCACTAGTTTAAAATCTAATTGGTGTAAAAAAAATATGTGTGAAGATAAATGAATTATCTATCAGATGATACCAAATATGTATGGGTTTGTTTAGAAGTAAGATGATAAAAAAAATCATTAATTTGAAAATATGTAAAAAATACAATTTTCAAGGATAATTTCTTAACATTTATTGATAAATTTTAACCTCATTTTAATTGTGCATGAAACTGAGCAAAACACATCTCATCACAAAGGTGTGTGTTACACAACACACACCCAAACACAGTTTTAGGTCTTTTATTAGACTCATAGCGTATATTTTTCTGGCGACACTGAAAACATTGTTTTTTGCGCACTGGGAGCCGAATCCTGCGATGCTCCACAGAAGTTCCAGGAACAGCCAAACCCCCAGCAGCAGGGACCTCCACCTGCCTTCTTTTCCTTGAAGAGCCTTTCATTAGGCTACGGGAAATGTCCATATGAAAATTGAAATGGGAAACTGGCTTTGATGTCGGGGGGCGTGGCATGTTTTTGTACAAGATGTATGCGTTCAGTGCCGCCACCTCAATTAGAAACCATAAGCATCATCTCCACCACCTGTGACTTTTTCTGCCAATAGGTTAGTATGATCTCAGCTGATCATGTCTGTCCGCACATCGTATAAGCAGGAAATTTGTGGACACCAAACATCATATTTATATATATGAAGGTTTGAATGACACTGACTGTGACAGGGGTGAAATTGTTTGCATTTCTCTGGGCAGCATACAAATTCGTCTGGTCAGCAATAATTTCAATTAAATTATCAGGAAAAAATAATTTAAAAAATTATAATGGCTGTGACTGATATTCAACGTTTACATTGTCAAGATTAGGCCCAACTCCTGATGTAAACATGTCAATTTCCAATGGATTGAGATTAGCACTCCAGGGAAAAGTCTCGGTAGGAGTAGCTTCATTATCGCTATCATCACCTATCGAGTCGTCGTCAGAGCTCTCGTTTTCAAATTCACTGTTATTTACACTTTCAAAAGGTGTTTCTCCAATTCCATTTTCAATGTCACTTTCATTTGAATCACTGTCAGAATTGTTTGAAATATTGGACACTAAAGGCTGAACCAAACTTTCCAAGTATCTGAATGCCATGCTTTCAATGTTGAGCTTCAAAAATGTGTAGCTTTCGTGTTTCTCAGTGTATTTCGTTCCACTAAAAAGGAAGAGGATGTAGAGCTTTTCTACTTTCCAACTATAGCTTGTCTACCATTTTAAACCAAACTTTTATGGTCCAATATATCGTTTATTTGTTATGTGTATAGAGCCGCGATGGCGGGCTACAGCGGGCGATACGGTATAAAACGCTATCGGGCGATGGCGGGGGATACGGGAAGTTACTGGTTAATATCAAAACTGATATTAGCTTTAAAAATGCGTACGGCTAGTGAGCGATTTTTTAAAAAAAACTCTCTTAGTTGACGAAGCATAGTATGAGAACTAACACACAGTGTGGCGATGTTAAATTGTTACTATTCAGCGCAAGAGAGCTGAAAACAAACGGGCTGTGAGGTCCCATGTTCTTTGAAGTCCCCATCAGACGGCGCGAGGTGAAAATTTCATCATTTATACACTCTCTTAGATGCTTTTTATCCGTGATGTCATACAAAAAAAGCCCCCGCTTCCCTCTGCACGTCTTCATTCTCTACACACGCTGCATAACCCAGTTCTTCTACACCCGCCTAGCTTGGCCAGTGTAAAATAAAAACCACTGTCGATTCTCGATATAAACCTTTATTTTCTTTTTTAAAGATATTCGTTTATCTTCAAAAATAAAATGATTAATGCATCAGGAAATGAATTCAGTTTAATTATAATATAACATACACTGCGAAATAATGAGGATTAAACTCGTCAAACTAATTCACACACAGATAAAATTGAAACAAGATAAAAACATCCAGTAATTTTAATTGAAATCTCGTAAAATCACACAATAGCCGGAAGCCTCGAGGAAAGCAAGATTTCGATGCTTTTTTAAAGTAAAAATGCGAGTGTGTCGCTAGGCGATCAGACGGGTATCGAGTTAACCAACGTTAAGTTGCAAATTTGGCCCTCTTTTGTGCTCAAGGTATTAGGGTTCGGCGACTTAAAAGAATCGAATTAACCAATGAGAAAATGCTAAGACAAAGAGAGAATTTGGCGGTTCCAATAAAAAACGTCCACTTAATAGGGTTGGCATGTTGACCGGGCTTGAGTTAAGTGGGTTATACTGTAGCATGAAAAATTATTTTACTGCTTAGACTTACTTCTTTAGAACCCCCTGGGGGTCTGTCAAATCTACATGAGCCTCTGGACCCAAGAGTTTCTCTAAATGAAGATCTGCAAGTTGATGCTGGAGATATTCTAGTTGCTTTCCAATAGCAACAGGAGATAAACCTTCACCTGAGCCAGCTTCCTTAACATTTTCCTGGAGAAAATGAAAAATAACAGGGTAAAGCAGCCAATAGTGTAAAAGTAAATTATTACCCCTATCTAAAAATCATATTTACCATATACACATGAAATTCCCAAAAATATTATACCAATAACTTAATAACACTAACTTACAATTAAATAAAACAGAGGGAAGTTACTTTAATTACAGAAAATATATTAAAAGAACAACACTTGAACCTTTATTTTCCCAACTTCATCAGCCAGTTCCCTCAGCTCATACTGTAATCTTTGAAACTTTTGTTGAAGAGTTTCCTGTTTACTTTCACCTTCTCCCTGAACCATTAAATTTAAAAAATCAACAAAGGATTATAGAATGTAATAAATATATATCATTATACTAGAATTAATTGAATTTTTTATCTATAAATTCGGAATACTGGTTTATAGATAATCAGAATATTCTGAATATAAGTTATTTTTAACTTGACCAACTATTAAGAAGTCTATAAGTGTATACAATTAAGCAGAAAACAGTTAAAAATGACAATATTTACTCTTACCAGTTCATATTCAGTTCTATCTGTAAAATATCCAATTGTTCTCGATTTTCCAATGCTATCTGAAAAGTCTGCGTTAAAAGTAATTATTGGATTTTTGGTGAGAAATTAATTAGCATGTAGAATTAAAAAGATAAAGTGGCACCATAAATTAAAAAATATCTTTACCTAGAATACCAGTTGAAACTGATTTTCCTTTGAAAGCCTGAAAGGCAGCATCAGTATTAATGTTGACACGCTCAACACTTTCACTCTCAAACTCTTCCTGTAACAAAAGATATACATTAATTCCCCTCATTGATTGGGTCTAAATCATAAATGCATTTTAACTTTTTAAAATTCTTCAAAAACAATTTAAATACATATACAAAAAACATAATTCTGTAGGTGACATGTCAGTTTGCAAAAGTGACCCTACTTTAAATGAGATTCTTAAAAAAATGGATATTAAAATAGCTCTGTGGGAAAGAGGGGTGTTAAAATACAAGTGGTAGGAGTAACCACTAACTTAGATTCTTTTTAAGATAAAGTGTGTTACTTGAATGTATATTTTATCAAGTAACTTCATATGGTAGAGAGAAGTTCATTCCTTGCAGTCACTATTAGCTGGGAAGTTATTTTTTGTTTTGCTTTTAGAAAATTTTCTCTAATACTATAATAAAAGTTAATAGTTAGAAGTGGAATATTTGAATATATTTTTAAAATGGACACCATTGTTAACAGTAGTTGATTTATATTAATTTTAATAAAAATAATTTTTTTAAAAAGTATAGCAATTTAAATAAACATTTATTTCAGTGCTCTTTTAAAGGCTTACATGGCATTAAAAAAAACATTAAACAAATGTCAAAGCCTGTTTGTTAATATCAATCAAAATTCAGTGGAAAGTTTCGTCACATATACTTACTGGCAGAGGCGCCAAATTCTGTTCAGCTTCAGGTAGATCACTTGATTCAAAAACATCTGGTGAATTTACATCCTGAAAAATTAATTTAAGATAACAGCAGATGCAAAAAAATTTAAAATAACATAAATTAGAAATAATTTTCTGCCTTATTTTTGAATGCGGCCAATACTGATAAAATTATATAAAATTACTTATAGGTAATCCAGTCTTCTGTTAGTTATCAAAAGTTGTCTTTGAGAGCACTCTTCGGGTGTAGTGCCTTATCTTAATAAATTAAAGGTTTATAACCAGTGATTTTAATATAATCTCCAGCTCTACGTGGAAGGTAACTTTAAATATATTCTCATTAAGATTTTTTAAAAAATGAGAATAGCTGCCAATCATTTTTTATTTTTAATCTTATATTCATATTACACGCTTTTATTTAAGTCAAACTGTTTGTATCCGTCAAATCTTGTAACGTAAAATTAAACCACTTCTGATGGTCCTAGAGATCTCAAAATTTTACCTTAGATAGATCTTGGATGACAATGCATTGTATCAAAATTTCAGATTGATCGGATGTACCATAATTAAATTAATGCATTTTTAATTTTTTCTCTATTTCTCACACAACGCCTCGCGCCATAGTAATTTTCAAGGCGAGGGCGGGGATGCAAGAACCAATGAAAAAATGGGGTGAATCATGTCCTCTCCAGCCAATCGGCGTTAGGTGAACATGTGAACACTGTGTGCGTTCATGACCTGTGTCTGCACGTGGCTTTACTATGGGTCTATCATGCAGACACCCACAATTTTTACATCACGTGCTGTACAGATTCAACATCCTTTTTACACGCTTTTATTTAAGTCACACTGTTTGTATGTTGTATCCCAAAATTTTACCACAGATAGATCGTGGATGAGAATGCATTGTATCAAAATTTCAGATCGATCGAATGTACCGTAATTAAATGAATGCATTTTTAGTTTTTAGTTATTTTCTATATTATCGCTCATTCAATGAACCACACCACAATTCGCCCTAGAGGGATACACGCAAATTCAATGTGTTGATATCAGAATTTGTCAGAAATTGGTGGTCGAATGGTTAGCGATAATGTAATAGAGCTGACCTGGAGGTGCGGGGTTCAATTTTCAGTTGGGGAAACTTTTTTTATTTATTACATAAATTTGTAATTAAAAATCTCTTTTAATCACATTTAAGATATTGACAATGAAGTTTAATGAATTAAATTGAATTGATAAGGTCGAAAAATCGGTTAAAAAAATTTTGATACTAAAAAGTAGAAAATAAAATATTAAAAAAATCTTTTTTTAAAAACGACATGCTTTTATTTACATATAGAAAGTGCACTAAAAAGAAGAAAATAAAAATGTTCAATCCGTGAACCTATCGACTGCACATAAAAGCGTGGGGCCCTCATCACAACTCGCTATCATGTACAAGACTGTGAAACATAAATACAAATTTATATGAATATTAATAATCATTAAAAGTTTCACAACTTTGATCATATACACGCTACTATCATATTAATTAGAACGAATTATCTATATGCAAAAGAGGCGTTGCCGTTATTTGTTTATCATGACCTATATATGACTCATAACAAAGCGAACTCTTCTCTATAAAAGTGTACAAAAATAAATTAAGAACTCGTTTTGAACTTTTGAACCTTCAACTTTGATACATTTTAATTAATTCTAACCAATAGTTAAATGGCTTTTGCACACGGCCACTTCTTATGAATGAAACAATGAGAACAAAGCAGTAGTAATAGAGTCAAAATGAGGTTGAAGGATGAATGGTTGCCAATGACAACAAGTCTGCACACGGTACATTTTGTTATTCCATACGAAACTAAATGTTTTAGACATGCGATTCTGCGTGCATCTTTGCTATTGGAGCAATTAAGTAATACTCGGCATCACTTACGCGGCCGATTGCCGAGTATCTCCCAGTATGCGAAAATCGGCAGATGCCGAGTAGCCGAAGCGATCGGTTCAGCCCTATCGATTTTCCAAAGCTGGCGATTTAAGTTAGTAACACAGCGCTGAGAGCAACCGGGCTGTGACGTCATCAGCGAGGCAGAAATTTTATGCCTTCACTTGGTTATAAAAAATCACATCTAACATTTTCAAAAGCTGACGATTGGTCATGGGGATCGAGATAACCTACACTAAGTGGAAAATTTGACCCTCTTTTGTGCTCGAGGTATTAGGGTTCCGCGACTTAAAATAATCGAATTAACCGATGAGAAAATGCAAAGACAAAGAGAGAATTTGGCGGTTCCAAAAAAAAAGTCGACTTTTTAGAGCTGACGAGTTAACCAGGGCTCAAGTTAAGTGGGCCCCACTGTAATATAACTATGACTATAATTAATTAAATTACTATTAATAATTATCATCACTTATACATACAGTATAGACCTACAGACCTACAGTTAATACAGTAAACTATGATCATGACCAATGTTCCCTTTAAGCTGCGCGCTGCGTACTTATCTGACCGACATTGCACAGCAGTTAAGAATTATAGCGCAGCAAACTTTGAAAGGATAATATAAAGTCGTAGTTTGTGGGGTGTAAATGTTTGCACAAAAATGGATATTGTGCAACTTTGCACATCAGTTTGTTACTTTGCACACAGACCAATGAACCTTAATGGGAACATTGACTATGATATGATAAATTAACAGTATGATGATTATTTTCATCAGATAAAAAATTATTATCTTATCTTATATATGTCTTATACTGACACTCCTTCTGTACAGAATATTATTGCATCATACTCTTATTCGTGGTTTGTGTCAAGACTTGTCTTGCAATTTTTTAATAGATTTTTGAACATTAATATCAGTGTATTGATTTTCCTGGCTTGTTCAGGTAAATCATTCCATGCCCAAATGCCAGAAGGAGGATTTGTATGTGTTTGTTCTTGCGAATGGAACAAGAAGTGTTTTTATCCCTATGATTATGTCTATCGTAGTCTGAGTGTTGTATTAGAATTAGGTAGTTGTTGCATTTTATGTTACCAAGTTAGGATGTAATGCCTAATGTGTTATTACTACTTTATAATTATTCTTTGTTCTTCTATCCTCTAGTGTTTTTATTAAGGTTGTTAACGGTTAACCGGTTAACCGGTTAGCCGGTCCTCGGTTCAGGACCGGTCCTATTTACTCAGGATCGGTTAACCGCAAATTCAATAAGGCCCCCCGCAACTTTAATAAGCCCGTAATAGCTTTTTATCCAGGAGTTCTGTTGTTGTGTTGAGTTGACTTCAAATCGCTTTCTCCCTATTCTGGTATCTAAATAATATACACGTCATCACTATTAGTCTACTTCGCCTATGGCTAAGGAATGCTTTTTTTTTAAATTTTAATTTGCTTAGTTGTCGAGGCACTGTATGAGAGCTTCATGAGAACCACGGTCAACTCAAAGGGACGGGGGTGGGGGTGGGGTGGGGACAAGTTACGGAGTTTTCTAGTTAGGGATGAGGGTGGTGGGGGGAGGCTAGAAGGTTTGAAATGTCTTTGATGTTTACGTAACAGGAAGCCTCTTGCTTTGACACGCCAATACAAGACCGCGCCAAGAGACACCTTTCCTCCCCTCACCCACTGTTATACATCTACAGTGGGTTGGGGGAAGGAACATTTTTCTTTTTAAATTGAGTCAGAGCATGCCTTGGAAAATGGCGAGTGTAGCTCAACACCACCTAAACCCCACCCTATTGGGTTGGGGGGGGGGTCGTCGTGTGCGCGTAATTCTGGCAAGTTGACGAGTGAAACAAAATATGGTATTTAATTTAAATAAATTCCATCTTATCACTGTTTACTCCGTTTTATCAGGACTGGTTAATCGTAACTTCATTTAGTCGGTATATTAGCTAATTACGTGGTATATTAGCTTATTACCCGGAGTTAATTTTGTGTTGTGTTACGGCAGAATACCAGAGCCAACACGCGAGCGACCGTGACGTCAAAATCAAAGCGTTTTCTTAATAATAATAATATTCTTTTCAGTAAAACGGGCTTTTTAAAAAATGATTAACCGGTCCTCAAAAACAAACTGACTTGACAACAATTTATAATAAGCCGTTTTAATACTATTATTATATAAACATTGAATATCATTACAGTTTAATTCTTTGTTGGGGATGAATTCGCTGTTTTGACAGCAACACTAGAGTCGGTACATCACGGGCTCTTTGATGTCAAATTAAACGACGACGCACGCGATGGGAAAATTTGATCCATTCTCTTGTTGGTTCCCTAAACATGGTATAAATTGTATAAATACGGAGCGGCTAACCGGTTAACCGGTCTTTTTTTGAAAGGTTAACCGGTCCTCAAAAACGAGCGGTCTTAACAACCTTAGTTTTTATGTTTAATGATTTAACTAATGACATTACTCTTGTCATTTTTGAGTTATCTCCATTTATGAATCTTGCGGCTGTAGTTAATCTAGGCCAGGGGTGTCCAAATTTAGGCCTTTGAGCAAAATACAGCCCGCATTTAAATTTTAACTGGCCCTCGACCTCATCTTAAATATTGACTCTTGAATGTTTTCTGTTACAATGAGATTATGTTTATTAGAAAAGCCAAAATTATGTGCTGTTTTTTAGTACAAAATACGATGTCTATTGGTAGCTAAAATTGATGACATTGTAATTGTATTGTTGACTAACGTGGAGATTAATAAAAAGCTGAAGAAGTCATGTGTTATTTCCCATGTTCCCTTTAAACTGCATGGCTGCGCAGAAATCTGATTGATGCCATGCAGGCTGTGATGCAGGAGTCTAGAATTACAGTCAAGTGCAAACCAACGAATCGTAGAGGGAACATAGGTTATGTGTATGAGTTTTGATGACAGTTTTCAATGATGTCCGAAAATTAATGACGCTGATGTAATATTGTTTATTTTTGTCAACTGGGAAAAATACATTTGAATGTGGCCCAGTCCTGGTTGGAGTAATTAAAATGTTACGGCAGTTTTACATCACAATTTTTTACACATTTTCAACACAAGTTATGTTTCAACACTTTTTTTTTATTGTCAAGTGTAAATTATCATACATGTACTTATAATAAAGTCTTGAAAATCGTGATTTTTTTTGTCCCATGCCCACCCATATTTTTCCCCACAAAATTTTGACTTTGAGAAAATATCACTGATCACTGTCTCTTCAAAGACTTACTGTTACTTATCTTACAAATAAAAATCAACCATATATTATAACTAAAATGGGAGTGATTATTCGGAGATTTCTCCGTATAACGCCGTGGGTTATTCTGAGATTTCTCCGTATAACGCTGGCCGTTATTTGTAGATTTTCCCATGATTTTTAGCGTTATACGCAGATTTTTATTGGCTGGTCACGTGATTTGTTGCTGATTTGCTATAAGATTTTTAGAAATTCCCATTATCCATGAGCCGCTGTGGTCTCAGGGTTGAGGCATTCGATCCCTGAACTAAAACTGTGAGATGGTGGTTCGATTTTCGATTGGGTCATTTTTTTTCTCTTTCTTTCGAATTTCTTTTTTCAATTGCTTTCCATGGCCATGATCTTTAATTTATAATTATGACGTTAGGATTAGGGCAGGGATTAGTATTACAATAGTAGTATGCTAAAGACTAAAGTAGTTTTTGTTATGAACTGTTGGAAAAGCCTTACTTGTGACAATGCAGATTGATTAAAAAAATTTAAAAAATATTATTTATAAGCAATGCAAACACTAACAGTAATAAAACTAGATTAATGATTTTAATATTAATTTATTCAATCTTCATCGTCGTAAGTGAGTGGGAGAAGTCCATGGTCCATATAATCACCATACTTCCATGTCCATGATCCATAGCCATCTAAATGAAATCTAGTTGGGTTTGCCAAAGTTAAAACAAAAGTAGTAAGAATTATTATTATTTTTTTTTGGTGGTCGGATAAAAAACAAGTTCCAAGTAGAAAATTATTGTCAGCCAGCCGTTACAGTGGGCCTGGTGTTTCAGATCAGATGAATATTTTTATTATTTTCTTTTCTAAAAGGCTAAAAACTAAAATGAAGTAATTATCAGTAAAATAACACTTAAAAGACGTATAATTAAATTATTATAATATACTATACCTACTACTACTATACCCATGTAAATATATTAATATATGAACATTATACTATTATACTATATTTTATGATAAATGACTAGTCCTTGTGCTATTATTATTGAGGCTAGAACTAATGAAATCAATTTAACATTCTTATAGTTACAAATCACTTAGACTTAGAGATGACAAGACTAGCACAACTATTTATTTGATTTTTAAAAAAAAATAAGCTATGACTATGATAGCTAGGATTTAAAAATACGGAATTTTTTTATTATTATAATTATTATTTAAACGAAATCTCCGTATAACGCCGGGTGTTAGTTATTCGGAGAATTCTCCGTATAATTATAATGCCGGGAGTTATTCGGAGATTTCTCCGTATAATGCCGGGAGTTATTCGGAGATTTCTCCGTATAATGCTGGGCGTTATTCTGAGATTTCTCCATATAACGCCTCCCAATTAAAATATATTTAATTATTTAAAACGTCTGAAACTCAGTAGGCCTATGATTCAGTATCACCATAAACCGGGTTTAATAAACCGTCATTCATTTCTGTTTATTATCTTAACCTAGTCCATAACTATTTTTTCCTCATGGAATACGGCCCTCTTGGAAAAACGTTCGGACAACCGTGATCTGGGCCTGTGTTCGTGTTACTATGATGCTATGTCATGTTCAGATTAAATGTCTTCTTTACTTTACGGACGATTTACTAAAATTTACTTTAACTTTGTTTGGACTTCACTTGGTGTTGGTGACTTGGTGGATGTCGGAAGATGCATATAATTCTAATAAAAGTCTGATCAATGTAAGGTATAGTTTTATAATAATCAGACTAATTACATTCGATTAGGGTTAATTATTGTTTAAATGAAGCTAAAACAAGTTTAATGTGTAAATATATTCAACACGTACGATTCCTGGAAGATTAACATATTTCGGGTCCGCCATGATTATCCGGAAGTATTGTAGCGTAAATAAGTCATTCTCAATCAATAATATTAGTAACCATGTATTATTGGTCCAATATTTCAAACATTTTTTGTTGATGCCATTTAAAGATGTCTATATTTATCATAATTAAATTAAATATCTTGCCTACTAATTAATACCCACTTGATGAGTGAATTATCCCTAAGAATATGGTTTGTTGAGTTTGTCAATGGTATAATTTGCTATTCATTTAAATTTTAATAATCAACTCACTCAACTCACACTATCATAAGGATTAAATTAATTTAAATTTAATAAAATACAATGACTAATTTAACTAATGTAAGTTGTAATAGCCAACTCACACTATCATATTAGGATTAAATTAATTTAATTAAATACTGACTAATTTTTTTGTGTATCTTCAGATTATGACTGAATAGTGTATATATATAAAGAGTTGAAGTCAGTGGTGTAGCTTTGCGGTCCGCCCCGGGCGGCACACATATAGGGACGGCATTTGTGGACATTTGAAAGGTAATGTCATTTCCGACAACACCCTTTTTCTTTTGAATTGGGAAAAACAAGGTGAAACTTCTTCTTCTTCGTTCTCAATTTGAGTTTTGCGTGCCGACGAGTTTTGCGCCAATTGGCCCGTGGTCTCCGACTTCAGCCTGCTGTTTTATCTGGATGTGCTTCCATAGCCTTTGGTCAGCCAAGACCATCTGCAAGGCAGCAGTTGATTTCGGCAGGTGATGCAGCGTTCACAGGCCACGGCTATAAGGGTTCCACGCATTACCCAGCCGCCTTTTATTTTCCCTAACTATGCGTTAGGTACCCACTCGAAGCTGGGTGGACTCGGGGACGCCCTAGGCCCCAGGAATAAATCCATGGCTTCCCATGGATTCAAACCCGTGACCATCAGTACGCCAGTCGAGCGCGCTGCCACTCGACCCCCGTATCCCCCAAGGTGAAACAAAAATATTCTTTGTTTCGAGACTTAACAGATTTGTTTGATAACATAGTGGTGGTTTTAACTAATGCAAAACGGTTCAAAGAATCGCTCAAAAAAGGTATATATATATTTTTTTTTGAAAATTAAGCGGTATACGTCACAGATGGCGCTTTTATAAGAAAACTGCACACACACACAAACACAAAAAAACAACAACACAAAAAGCATCACCACTGGGCCGAATAATATGTGCTATTAATATCGCCACGACAGTTTTGCGTGGAATTTCAACATGCGCAGAATGATTCGTTAACAAGTACCTACATAACATGGTGGTTCAAACATTGTGTTTAACTTGCGAGTAGTATTTTATATTACTGTTTCAGTTTTTAGAAAATTATTATAAATCTTGTTTTATGTAACTCAAAATATTCTATTCAAACAAATGTACAGGCAGGTGAGTTGAAATCACAAATATTGAGATTGACAAAAGTAAGTGGTGGTAGAGTTGATGATTTCTTTTTTGAAAAAAAAATGTTTTGTTTTCCTAAGGTCAACAATTCTAATCAAATCATTTAGACTTTTAAAATAATTTTTTTCTATTATCAACTATTTTTACTGAATTTATGAACACATACAAAATTTCAAAGCTATTGATTCTATTGATTAAACGAGAACTGGTTGAAAATTCAATGACCTGATTTCACCTGTGAGATTAAATATAAAATTGACAAAAGCACACACTAAATAGCATAGACAAATTGTTGTTTTAATATCTTAAATATCATTAAATCACAAATTTGTTTCATTTAATGAATAATTTTTAATAGTAATTAAAATGAGAAAACTTGTTATTTGAATGAATTTCCATAACAAAATTGATAATGAGGTGTAAAATTTAAAAAAATTTAAAAGCATGTAGGTGTCATAGCCAACACCAACAAAATAATTATAAAAGTATGAAAAATAAACCTCAATTTCATTCTAATTTAAATTATACATACATTATAAGCTTAGATTATTTTTGAAAATTTAATATTACGAACTAATGAAGTGTCTGTTAAACAGGGTAACACATAGATTTGGAAAATATTCTAGTAAATTGATATTTAATAATTCTAAAGAATAAGATTCCTTTACTTTGATTGAAAGTTTATTTTAACTTGATAATAAACAAATTATTTGTTATGAGTTCTCAGTGGGTTGCAGTCGTTTGCTGTTACTCTGGCCTACAACACACATATATCTTCTTGCACATTCCTCATGGAAGATAATCATTGCATACTTAATTTAAAAAGGCCCTCTGGAACTCAAAAATGACAATTTTCATAATATTCTTACAGAATAGTTCATTAGTAGGATATTGTTAAATCTTGTGAAAATACCCAAGGACGATGTCTATATAATATATACTATATGCTAAACTTTCAAGTAAATCCTTCCTCCTCAACATTATAGCCAATTAGCACTGTATCAATCTGCAACTGGTTAATAAGTTGAGACATTGTTGGTTTTGGCTCTGGGTGGTGGTCAAGTAAATCCATTAAAGCGTTTTGAGTTACAGCTCTCCATGTATTTATCAATGTTTGAAGCTCGGTAAGATTATTCTGAAGAAAATAAATTCAAATTATAAAGTTAAAGATGTAACTATTTTATCTCTTTGCATATTGTTTAGTTTCTTTCAGATCTTGCCAAAAGTTAATTTTCAAAGCCAGTATTTCTGAATTCGATATTTTCTGCTTTGACCTATTTTATAGTTTTTAATGGTAAAGTGCCCCTTTGTTTTATGAGTTATTTTTTAAACATTTATTAAATAATGCTTGAAAGCAGGACATTTTTAAAATGTAAGCAGAATATTTTGACTCGATTCAATTTAAGCATTGTATTTGTTTAGTTAAGCCTGGTATAACAAACAGAGAACTGAAATCTGATGTAGGTCTGGAAACATTTGCACAAGTTTCAGATATAAAAAAAGTTCTGCATTCAACTGTAAATTTAAAGTTAACAAGAAAAATTTCATGGAGAACTTGGGAACCTTCGGGCCTTACTGATATAAGATCTAGAGAACAAGAAAATAAAAAACTTTCATTATCACATTTAGAGATGAGAAGATTTAGGAAATAAAATCTTATTATTGAATTTAAATAATTATTCCTAACCTTTTCTCTGTACATTTTGACCATTTTCAATTTTCTTAACTGTTCATTTTTCTGTGAGATTTCAAATTCTAGTCTCTTTTTGTCAGCTTCCAAATGTTCTTTACAGTCATCATTCACTATTACAGATGGTTGCCAAACAGCTGTGGTAAGGTTTTCTGTGAAGTAATTAAAATGAAAAAATTCCAGATATTCAATTAATCTATATATCATAAAAACAATATTGGGGCGCAGTGGTCAAGCGGCAGCGCGATGGCTGGTGTACTGAGAGTCACGGGTTTGAATCTCTATGAAGGCAGGGGCTTGTTCCCGTGGCTAAAGATTTCCCTGAGTCCACCCAGCTCCAAATGGGTACCTGACATTAGTTGGGGTAAAGTGAAGGCGGCTGAGCATTGTGCTAGCCACACAATCCCACGTATGCCGCTTCTATAGCAAGTGAACACTGCTTCTCTTGCCCCAAAGGCCAGCATGCTCTGAAAGGGGAACTTTTTAAAGTTTTACTCATTTTACAAATAAAACATAATATGCACAATCTATAGTTTTGTCATTATGTCCAAATTCATTAAAATTGTATATCTTACATAACACATATTTCCAATCAAAATTACATAATTCTATTACCTTTCAATGTAACATTTTCTCCATCTACATTCAAGTTTAAAAGAGATTCTGCTTGAGTGTCTTGCTGGCATGATTTTTGTAATGTAAACTTTTTCCTCTTAATAAAATCATCTCCACTGCTATCTATAGGATTCACACATTTCCTTTTGATATTAAAAGGAGAATTTCTTGCTTTATCTGTATGAAGGGTGTCATGTCTTTGAGTTGTAATTTCCTTTATTGTTGGAGAAGTAGAGTGATAACGACCACATTTTTTCAGTCTATCCTTTAAAGCAGAACTCATCTAAGTGAAAAATTGAAAAAAAAATTATAATAATATTCAAAGTAGATTGGTTTACACTACAGACATTTTTTCTTAAATATATCATTCAATTATCATATAATTTCAAACTATTTAACTTGGTAATACAATGCAAATATTAGAGGAAATTATGAATTCTGAGAATTTTTTTTAAGATATTAACATTACCACAATGACTGGTGCCACAGGTGTGCATTTAACTTTAGACTCATTTATTTTCAGTGACTGTGTCTTCTGTGTTCATTTTAGCAAAGTAAATGTTCTTGATTCTTATCAGTCATGAAAAAAGAAGTAAACAAGAACTTAACATAAACAATTAAACTTTCTTTTTTCTTTTAAAATTTCAAACCTACTGGGTATTTAAATTTAAACATTTCTAGTCTAGTATATAAATTATTTTAAAAATTCAGTGTAAATTTTATTTTGTAACAATAAGTCATAATCATTAATACTATTAATAACAAGACTAAAGAAGGGAACATTTAATTATGCATTCTTAGATTCTATCAGATATCCACATACATGTATTAAGAATATATGATGCATAAAAATTTCAATTTATTTTCACTTTTTTCAGCGTATCGCTCATTGAGATAAAGTTTTAAATAACATTTTTTATTTCACAATTTTTAATTAAATTTTTTACTTTTAAATTCTTTTGCTCATTTAAAGTATCTACTTATATATTTTTTAAAAAAAATACAATATTACGGATGAACCTTCTAAACACAAGATAATTGTGCTCAATGCATATCCATAGTTTGAGTCTCGTTTTGCATTTTTATTAGTTTTGAATGTATTGATTTTGTTTTGTTGCAATAGTATAGAGAGTATAAATCCTATTATAATAATGACATGAGTCAAGGGAAGCCAAATGAAGTTTATTATATTTTTAATTTTGTGTCACTTTTTGGCATCATACCTAGTTATTTTTAACATGTTATTATTTTATTATTTGGCCTGATGCCAATTCAATTGCACATTGACTCAATGTTTTATTAATGATTGAGCTCACTCTTTTGACTTTCTTATATTGTGTATGAATATATAAAATGGAAAACATCTAATATGGTTAGGGTTGCCAGACATCCGGCAAAGGACATGTCCTCCTTTTTAGCTCAATATCCTCCGTCTGGCAGGCAAAGCTAAAATCGTTTAAAATGTCCAGCTTTCTTACATTTTACATTATAATTTTTATGTATCGTTGTTAGAACTATTACATGTTACATGGTATGTTTACTTTAAAAAAACTAGATTAAGACTTTTTTTTTAAAATAAAAAACTTAGAAACCTAAACAAGGACGAAAAAACCTAAATCTAGGTTGAAAAATATTGCAGTCATTGAAAGAGAAGAAACATAAGTATTGGAGGTTATGAGCCGTCTTTACATGAAGCATGCATTAGTTACTTATACTTGTGGTTGAAACCTTCTGATTCTGACTTCTGATGAATTTAAATGCTTCAATTGGATGTACATGTAAAAGACTCTAAATTTGATGACCTTTTTGCATGCATATTGTATCTGAAAGAGAAGGGTATTATTGTAGATGATGTGCAATTGCTTGACCAAAACTAAAATCTTAAATCATTTGTACAAGAAAAAAATGAAAAGATTTTTGAAAGACTCTTGTATGAACAGTGGCAGCTATTACAATAAAATTGTACTGACTGTGACTGTAATCCGGGACACTCAAGTGAAATATTCAAAATGTGTTCCTTTAACGTTCTCCTTTTTTGTTTGAGTATGATTATGTCATGTCCTCCTTTTGATGTCTACGTAATAGGGCCTAACGTATCTGGCAACCCTAAGCCTAAATAAATATGGCATATGGTTACAGTTACATGTAATTCATGTATATCTGAGATTATCTGCTGTCTGCTGGTTTACAGGTCACAATCACATAGTTTTTGGTCTAAATAATCAAGATTTAAATAAATATGGATTATTTTAATTATTAATCCTGTCGATTAGCATTGATTAATAATAATAATAATATTATAATATAAATATTATAAGAATGAAAAAATACAAAGACAAACAAACCAGTAATCCTGCAGGTCTACACGTATAATTACCGTATATTATTTCACAGCAAAATTTAAATTTCACGTGAGAACTTTACTTACGTTTTTATTAGTTTTTAATTTATTAAATGCATTAATATATGTTATATTTTAGCTATTATAGCACCACAAGGCAGTGACAAGTAGTAGTCAAGGACTGGAACTGAACAAGCTCCCAAAGCCAAAAATATCAGTTACTAGTTAAATAGTAATAGTAATTAGCAGGGTTGTTAACAATACTAAAAAAATTATTGGCAATACCAATACCAATACTGCCTGTAAAATCTATTGGCAATACCAATACCAATACAATTTTAAAACCAGTATTGCAATACCAATACCAATATTTATTTATTATTGCCTTACCAATACCAATATTTGGGTCATTCGACGAATAAAACGCAAATACGTAATTCATCGCTCTATATCACTTACATCGATAAACGATAACAACATTTTTGGCTAATTTAGACAATGTATTTTTAACCAAATTTTGTTCAATAGTTAACACTTGCTTCATCAGTTTTCCTCAAAGCATTCAAAAGTCTTTGACAACATATTAAATAAGTCGGCATACCTTAACGTCCTTAAGCAACAAGATTTTTAATATGTATACTGTACACATATTGTGAATGAATGAATGGATGGATGGATGAATGAATGGATGAATGAAGCAAATGACTGTCATAGAAAAGCAAATGATACATAAACGGTTAAACATCATACTATAGTAAAAACAGTCAGACCGAGTCAGTGGATTGCATCACATCTGGAAAACTAACGATTAACGATGAATTTTAGTAGAGTTCACAGGGTAACGCCACCTATTTGGCCGTTACCACTTAGCCAGGCGAAGAAAAGTAACCATTTCAAAATGCACACTGCTCAGTCGTGAACGAAGAGGGTAAATACTCGTCCGTCCTCCTAATGAAAACAACCTTTCAACAGCAGCGCTTGAAGGAAGTCCTGTATTCAGGTCTATGTATGTTTTACGGATATCTTCTTATCTTATCTATACAGACGCTCCTTCTATGCAGAAGATAGTTGCGTCCACAGACCATGACAGATGATCTGTTGGCAAGTGATGCAGCATTCACAGGCCACGGCTTTGTGGGTTCCACGCATTACCCAGCCGCCTAACTACATGTAGTGTTAGGTACCCATTCGGAGCGGGGTGACTCAGGGACGCCCTATGCCCCGGGAACAAACCCTTGCCTTCACACGGATTCGAACCCGTGACCATCGGTACGACAGTCCAGTGCGCTGCCACTCGACCACCGATATGTGGGTAGGCATCCAATGATGTAATACTGTCTGAAGTGTCTGCCAAGTAATTATTAATTTCTTGATTCACATCAGGTGAATCATTCACACGATGTCGTCTGGCTGACAATCCAGCGAAGAAGTCTGGCTGATTTTCTGAACCATCAGCAGCAGCCGATGTTGCTTTCTGATCATCAGTAGGAGCAACCAACAGTGATTGTGAAACGCGTCTCTTCAGTGCTTCAATAAGATGCGAACACTGTAAATCATCATCTATCCAGTCCAACTTGAATTGGGATGTACAACGGATGCCAGCTGAGCATCAATGCTGTCAAACATTTTTGAAAATCTTCTATCGATGGCATTCAAAGACATGAAGCTAATGGAGATTTGATTTCTATTATCATTCAGTCTCATTCAAAAATTGTTTGGCAATGTCACTCGCAAGATGGCGACACCAAAGAAAAATTTATTATATTCAGCTTTATTCACAACCAATGTTGTAGAGAATTTATTGAATATTGCTTTTAGTATTGGTTAAAAATCAATACCAATATCAAAAATAATTATTGGCAATACCAATACCAATATCAAATTTCAAGAAGTATTGCAATATCGTCCCAATACTTAAAAAAGTATTGGCAATACTACCAATACCAATACAGTATTGCAATATTAACAACCCTGGTAATTAGTAATAGTTGCACACCAAGTTGAGAGTGAGAGTGTTAGTAGTGTTACACTTGATTGACAGTTGAGGCTAACAAACAGCAGGACACATTACAGTTTACACTGCAATGATTACCATTACAAAAGTATGTAAGTTTTTTGTGTAATTAAGTATCGAAAGAAATTATAATGGTACAGGCACAGGTCTCGACGTTAGATTTATAATTTGTGTAACCTTAAAATTAAAATAATACATAACTTCGTAATTATAAACTAATTTATTGTTTCGTTTAAAAAGTTAAAAAAAAAGATTTGGAAATTATTTTATTTAAATTTAAAACTGCTAAAATACACACTGCAACTCACTATGTACAGTTACATGTGGGCGATTCCGATAATTATTCTACAAGTATAAGTATCGAACATTTTTGGGTATAGTAAATCATACATGTATCGATAACAGATTTACAATTTGTACTTTTTATTTAAATATAAAAATACCCATCATTGCCGTTACTAGACCTTCAGTTCCATTATGCAATATGCCAACATATTTCATTAGTTAAATATAATAAGGGTTAAGGTCTATACATTTATATTTACTTGATAAACTATTTTATTTCTTACCATGTTACGATCTGTGACTAGTCGTCGTGCTTTCAATTTATTACAGGTACGAAATTTATTTAAAAAGAAAAACGTGTGCTGGAACTGTAAGTTATGAAAGTGAAGTGAAAAGTTTAGTTTAGTTTAGTTGTTTAGTCATTGTCATTAGGCAGGTCATTAGCTGTTCAGTAGTGTTTAGTAAAGTGAAAGTGAAGAGAAGACTGAAGAATAATAAAATCAGAAAGACAGTCACATCATCGCCTTTGCCTTTAAATTATTACCTCTATCTAACTTAAGTCCACTGTGAACAGTGAAAGTAAACTAAGTTTTAAAGTTTTTAGGCTTTCTTACTTTCTTGAAATGAAAAAAAAAGGAAAATACTGAGCCTCTTAGTTAATTAATAGAAGTGGGGTTTTGAATTTTTTAGTTGATTCATACTTATATAACCTATATAATTAACATCGAAAACTTCTGACCGAATTTAAATTTTCTTTACTCTTAACTCACAAATTTTTTATTTGTATAGTAGGCACTTCGGTAAGACAAGGGAGTCTACTACGTTTTTTGTATCAGAAATTAACTTCGGCGCAGGAGGATCCAAGTTTTTAATTTTTCGATGAGGGAATGAGGGTGTAAAACTATTAATAAATAGGTATTTTCCACTCATATTTCAGTTCCTTTTCCGGTCTACAGCCCTGGACGATATTTTGGCATACATTTTAATTGTTCTCTATCAAATTTTCAATCCATGGGTATTTTGGTATATCAATGCTAATATAGGCCATCTTCACCTCAAAAACGTATTGCGGAAATTGAAATTCACTGTCTTTCATATTAATTCTTGCTGAGCTTAATCAATCGATTTACATGTGACATCATGTGTGCCAATTTTCATTGAGTTTAGGACTTGTCGGTCATATTTTTAATTAATTTTCCCAAGCACTGACCATTCATGATTATGAAGTGCCACGCCCCCTTTGTAATGGAGAAAGTCCCTGATGCTTATAAAATATTCAATTATTTTACCTTTTAACATTAAAATATTTGATAATTGAACTTTAAAGATGATCTAATATAGAATTAGTTCAATAATATACTTAATTTAGACAGCTAAACCCTGCAGGGTTGATATTATACAATTTCATAATGTACCATGTGAGGCATGTGCAGACTGGTTGTCCTTGGCAACCAATACCATTCCTACTACTACAATGTCTTCAATAGCTTCATTCATTAGTTGTGGCTTGTTCAAAAACTATTTAGCCATTGTCCAGGGTTAAATTAATTAGTCATGATCCAAAGTTGAAGGGTCTAAAGGAGTTCCTAATTTTATTTTTACATGTTTATAAAGAGGATTGCTTCACTTTGTCTATGTAGGTCATGATAGAATGTGTGAACCGGAACATGTAAACACAACAGAAACTTCGTTTTAAGATTAATTTTACTGTTTATACAAAGTTAAATGGGTTATTAATAAAGAATATTTTTAAAAAAAAATTAAGAAATAATAATTTTATTTATAGCATTGATTCTAAAAATAAAATAATTAAAACGAGAGAAAAACGCGTGACGCGAACAGCGGACCTGAGTTAACAAAATGTGGGGTAAAATGCATTAGTGCCATTAGGGATTGGGACAATTTGAACCACACTTTAAAAATTTTATAACTTTAAAACTATAAATCCTAAAATTATAATTTTGGTGTTAAAATTTACTTTAAAATACGCTCTATTGGACTATGCTATTCAGCCATTCCACACTAACCTAAACAGCAACATTATTTTTTCAAATTGTTCTAGCATAGGAAAACTATACATTTTCTTAAAGATTACATTCTGCTCTATCAGAATATGCTAAAATTAAGTATGCAGTGATAAGCAGTAACATTATATGACTTGTTGAAAACAATCACTGTAATAACTAAAACTATCCCAGTTATGGTATTTTCCACTTGGGAAATTCCCAGTGTACACATTTCATTTGTTTTAACTAAATTGCTGATTCAGGTGAGTTGCTAATATAACAAAGAACTAGTTTGTACATATAATTTATGCACTTTAATTGTTTTGCTGTCTGTAGTGGAATTTAAAATCTATCTCATTTTCGGTCCCGTGAGTCACGGTAATATATATTCTAGTTTATTTTGCATGTCATTGTTTATTTACTTAATGCTAAATAAGTTATTTTATCTCAGTATTTTAACCGATTGTTCTTTAGGCAAAAGTAGGTAGACTTTAAAGTAGAATAACAAACTTTAAATCAATAGCAAAGGTGTGTCCCGTGAGTCACGGGCAATAGACTTTTTGTGACCATACACAGTTTAAAAAATTCTAGTTTATTTTAGTTTTAATTTATCATCTGCTAGTTTATTTGCCGATAAAGAGCTGTGAATTATCTTTGATATGATAGTAAATTATAATTATAACTCATTTGGTTAATTTTTTATGATTTTTAAAAATGTAAAATTGACTTTTTGTCTCCCTTTTTATTTTTGTCAAATTGTGTGATTCAGCTCATTTTTTAACGAATAAAAATTGTATTTAAAACACTGTGACAGACCTGAAAAAAATTCAGTTTGTTAGCTGTATATTTTTTTGTGAGGTAAATAAGTTTGAAAGCTCCCAAGGAGTTATTTTAAAAGTTACAGGTTGTCAAAAACACACTTTTGCACACTTAACAAAGTGGTGTCGGCCATTTTGGAATTTTTTTAAAAATTCATAACTTAAAAAATTATTTGAAGTAGAATAATAATTTTTGTGGTTCTGTTCAAATGAAGGTAAGCACTATAAAGGTGAGTATCCAAATTGAATGCAGTGCTAATTTAGAATTTAGAATACCTAACAGAAGCTTATTACCAGTGGTGGGCAAAAGTTAACTAAAATTAGCGAACTTTTTCATTTTAGTTAAAGCAAAACTTAACTTTTTTTTAAAAAAAAGTTAGAATTTATAGTTTAGTAAACTTTTTAAATATTAGTTAAAAAGTTAACTAGTTGACTTTTTTACAAAATTAGTTACATTCAGTCATATTTCCTAATTTTTAAGCACACTCATACTAGCATGTGAAGAAATGAGGAAATCACGGCTATTACTATTGCAACGTTCAAAGGAGGCAAAAATAAAAACCCAAGAGAGAAATAAGCTAATTGATGAAAGGAGGGAGAAGGAGAAACTTAGAACAAGAGCATACAGGGGCAAAATATCAGGATAGCCGGCTCACTCTCTTGAAATAAGTACCCGGGCATATGGTTCGAATCAGAGGTATTCAAGGGCTACAATGAGAGTGAAAAAGGTATTTCCCTAAAAGCCCAAGAAAACGAGCTGCTGTCATTAGGAATATTGTGAATGACTTTGAAATGCATGGTGAACCTCAGGCAAAGAGAGCTCGCAGTGATGGACTTGATGATGCAGCAAAAGCACCGGTATTCAATATAAAAGATTACAGCAGGATAGCACCCGGCAAACGTGACGTTGTCACCAAAGTTCCGTCACAGCCTGTGCATGAATTTCTTCTAGCCGGACAGACTGTTGCTGTTGTTCTTTGAGGAAAAAGTAACAACACAGTTCATATCTACATGGCTCAAGTGGTGTCGGTGGAGGAGGAAGAAGTGTGTGTGAAGTACATATATGCATAAATCAGGAAATCAGTTCAACTGTATTTTTTTTTCACTATATTTTTCATTACACATGGTTCTAAATCGTAATCATTGGCAGTCTTCTATAGTAGATGCTGTTTTGAAGTGCCTGTAAAATATAATTTATGATAATTCTTGGATCGATTTGATTGTGTCCCGTGAGTCACTTTTTGTGTCCCGTGAGTCACGTTATAAAATCAATCACCATATTTATTAGAGTAGGCAGATTTCAAAATTTATAAGACTATGATATACACTCACAAGGGTACTTCAAATTTATAATAATTTTAAATCTTAGTATGCAATAGATTTGAACGGAAATTATATCTAAGTTGCTTACCCTCAAGTGCCTGTTAATTTTGTGTCCCGTGAGTCACGCTTATTTATGTCAGTCAAAAGTTGAAAAAATTGGCTAATCAGCAAAAGTTTTTTTTATTGGGCTATAAACTAAACCTGGTAGTAGTGGTATATATCATAATCAATGCAAATATTCTAGTACTTAATTTAATATTTCAATTATAAGTTCACCACCTGTCCCGTGAGTCACCGTGGAATGGCTGTATTGGTTATTTATATTTTTAAAGTTTACTTTTTTACCAAAGTGCCTATTGTATAGATAACTGCACCAAATTTTCAGGATACATTCTTAATGCAATACACAACACAATTATTAGCAACAAATGGTCTAGATAGCTGAAATTTTATTTTTAAAATTTTTTATATACCACAAAGGTAGGGGTCTACCGATATGCCTTTTTGCCGATATTGCCGATACCGATATTACCGATATTTTTTTTACCGATATGAGTGCCGATATGAGTATTTGTTATGACAAAAACCAGCGGTCATATTTGATGACGTCATTCTTAAATTTATCACTCGTAATTATTTATCTTTAATATTAGCGGACTACCGATACGCATTTTTGCCGATATTACCGATATTTTTTTCCGATATGAGTGCCGATAGGGTATTTGTTAGGACAAAAACCAGCGGTCATATTTGATGACGTCATTCTTAAATCTATCACTCGTAATTATTTATCTTTAATATTAGGGGACTACCGATAGGCATTTTCGCCGATATTACCGATATTTTTTTTTCCGATATGAATATTTGTTAGGACAAAAACCAGCGGTCTTATTTGATGACATCGATCATTCTTAAATTCATCACTCCTAATTATTTATATTTTATATTAGGGGTCTACCGATAAGTATTTTTGCCGATATTACCGATATTTTTTCTCCGATATGAGTGCCGATATGAGTATTTGTTAGGACAAAAACCAGCGGTCATATTTGATGACGTCATTCTTAAATTTATCACTCGTAATTATTTATCTTTAATATTAGGGGACTACCGATACGCATTTTTGCCGATATTACCGATATTTTTTTTCCGATATGAGTGCCGATAGGGTATTTGTTAGGACAAAAACCAGCGGTCATATTTGATGACGTCATTCTTAAATCTATCACTCGTAATTATTTATCTTTAATATTAGGGGACTACCGATAGGCATTTTCGCCGATATTACCGATATTTTTTTTTCCGATATGAATATTTGTTAGGACAAAAACCAGCGGTCTTATTTGATGACATCGATCATTCTTAAATTCATCACTCCTAATTATTTATATTTTATATTAGGGGTCTACCGATAAGTATTTTTGCCGATATTACCGATATTTTTTCTCCGATATGAGTGCCGATATGAGTATTTGTTAGGACAAAAATAACAGCGGTCATATTTGATGACGCCATTCTTAAATTTATCACTCGTAATTATTTATATTTTATAATTAAGGGGTCTACCGATATCCAGTTTTGCCGAAATACCGATTTTTTTTCCCCGAAACGAAGTTTCCGATGTGTTTACAAGTTCCAGTTCATGACCTACATAGGACTCATAACAAAACGAACCGTCCTTTATAAAAATGTACAAGCATATTAGGTACTCCTTTTGAAACTTCAACCTTGACTCATAATTATTAATTCTAACCAATAGTTTAATGGCTTTTGCACACGGCCACCTTTTATGAATGAAACAATGAGAACAAAGTACAATAGTAATATAGTGAAAATGAGGCTGAAGCTTGAATGGTTGCCAATGACAACACGTCTTCACACGGTACATTTTGTTATTCCATACGAAACGAAATGTTTTAGACATCTGCGATTCTGCGTGCATCTTTGCTATTAGAGCAATTACGTGAACATAATGTTTACATGTTATCCATTTATTAGAGCAATTACGGTATACTTGGCATCGGCACTATTTACACAGAATTCTGAGTATACGAAAATCGGCCGATACCTAAACAATATCAAAGCACATGGCACACTGTATCGTGGCTGCAAATATTAATACTAGGACTCTTTTGACTATTTCAATACTGGTATCGGGGTCGATATATTAATTTGTCGAGATATTGTAAACCTAAATGATAGTTTTTTTGTTTCCGTTTTTTTTTGGGTCAAAATGTCACTTATTATGAAATATCGGTGACGTCAATATCGGGACCTTTACAGGCTACCGATACCGATATTGCCGATATCCAGATATCGGTGCCGATATATCGATATCGGTAGACCCCTACACAAAGGTACAAAAAATATTTTTGAAAAAAATATTTAAAAAATTATTATAATCTCAGTTTGAGAATTAGCATAACAAATATAATTAATATAATTATAATGGTTATATCAATCATTCAAATGGAAACTTGAAAGAAAACCTGCAAAAAAAGAAAAGAAAAATATTTATTTCAAACAAAAATATAAGATTTTAACAATGTAAAATAACTTAAACCAAAAGCATATTATTAATTGTAAATCAATGCAAAGAATAAATAATAATCTTATCTGATGAAAAAGATGAAAAGCTCCTGAAAAGAGAAACAATGTAGAGATTAATTTATAATTTATTATGACATTTGGCAATGGCTAACGTTTAATAAAAGGTCTTCAGTGCTGACTTCTCGCGTCTAAGCTCAGCAACCCTCTCTGTCTTCCTCTTGATGGTGCAAGTCCTTATATACCTCAGCTACCTCTAAAGACTGTGGAATAGTTTGTAATTTTGTGGAATATAATTTCATTATGTATTACTGGAGAAATGTCAGAAGAGCTTGATGGCTCCATCTTTTTCTTCATTTGGACTGGTGTCCTTGCAGTTGCAGGCTGAAAGAAAATATCATGGATTTTCATCCAGTTGGCACTTAAATTTCTTTTTAAAAATGAAATATTTTTAAAAACAATACAAGTATACTGCCGTGATAAAACTGGAACGAATCCCTGTTTGGTTTCAAACATAGCTGGAATTTTTCCGGTAGGCTTCGTCCAGTGCAATTACAGCAATGTTCATCCCTTCATTCTTGCAAGCACATCTGGTATAAAGTTAGAATGCATAGCCATTCCTAATAATGCCTTGCACTCCGTCTTGGGCAAAGCTTTCGACCAAACTGTCAAAATCCTTAAGGCTTGCAGACATTCTGCAAGGTATGGTCTAACAGGGAATTTTTAAAATTATTTTTAGTTATATTTATAATTTAAAAGGCGGCTGGATAGCGAAGTCAATAGTGCGCTCGCCTCACAAGCTGAGGGGCGTGGGATCTAGCCCACGTTAAAGCCACTATAAAAATGTTTATGAATGACTAACGCTAAGAATTCCTCCGCTGACCTGTAGAGGGATGGGCGCCGTCAAGGTCTACTAAGTCCGGGGATGTTCTAATGGAAACATTACGACCTCGAAAAAGGATATGGGACAAACACAAAAATAATTTAAAATATTTTTCCATCATAATTTTAATATTGTAAACTTTATTCATTGAAATCATTGCAATCAAATTAAAGTAAAATAAGTTGAGTTAAGTCTAAGTACCAAATTTAACTTTATAATTAATTAATGAAATTGTTATTTATAATTTATCAAGACAATTTTATTATAATAATAAATAATAATATTATTATGATTTTATAAAAAATTTCTAGTCAGTAGATATTACTATAGTATATGCTATTGGCATACATTTAATATATCATTAAATACATAATATATGTATAGAGTTATGATTTATCATTTAAAAAACGAAATAAAAACAAAAACAATTAATATTTATAATACTGTACAATTGTTTATTCATTTTGATTTCATCGATTTATTTTCATCCATCTTAGATCATTATTGACTTATTTAAAGTATTATCATCACTTCTACATTTTTAAAATATAAATTTCATTGTTTAATTTGTATTTATTCGGATGTTCAAAGATTGCAAATATTCCTGAGCTATTATTATTATTAGTGTTTCTTGTAAAACTATCCCGCCGGTGAACAAGAAAAAAAAACTGCCATTTTTTTTCATATGGTATCGATGTTTGGTGAAAATGGGAAAGGTCTACCGCTAATGGGCGAAGGCTACAGTGAACAAATAAATGATTTTCCAAACAAAAGTAATAGGCATCCTTCCGTCTCGTGAGACGATGGTGCATCACAGCTGAGTTGGTTTGCATTTCCTCAAGTGGCTGTGCAGTCCTATCCTTGAGTGACAGTTTTTACCACAGCTTTTACACATGAGTTCTGTGCTTCCAAATGTTTTGGCCTTTCTCCTAGCTCTTCTGTCTGTAGCCTCCTCCATCCTTCGCTCCTCTGCAACTATAACGCCCTCTTTGACAACTGTGCGCCACGTAGTTCGGTCTTCTGCCTTACACTCCCAGTTGGTTGTGCGTATCCTGGCTGCTTTCATGTCCCTTTGGCAGACATCTTTAAATCGCAGACTTGGGCGACCTGTCTTCCTCTTTCCCAATGCCAGTTCTCCATATAGGAGGTCCTTGGGGATGCGGCCAGGGCTCATTCTTTTAACATGTCCTAGCCATCTCAGGCGTCTTTCACTAAGGATTGAGAATATGCTTTGGGTATTGGCACACATTAGGACCTCAGTATTAGGCACTTTGTCTTGCCATTTAATGCCAAGGATGCGACGCAGGCATCTCAAGCTATTAAGCTTGCGCTCTTGGGATGTATAAGTGGTCCATGTCTCGCTCCCGTATAGCAGTGTACTAATGACGTAGGCTCTATAGACACACAGTTTGGTTTCTTCTGTTAACTTGGTGTTTTGCCAGACCCGTTAATTTAATTTAGCCATTGTGGCAGCTGCCTTGCCAATTCTACTGTTTATTTCCTCTTCAATGGACAGTGTATTGGAGACCTTGGAACCCAAGTAGGTGAAGCTGTCCATAACCACCAAGTTCTCATTGTCGATATTGATGGTAGGAGGAGGTTGTGTGTCTTGGGCCATGATGTTTGTCTTTTTCAAGCTGATTTGCAGCCCAAATTCTTTGCAGGCGTTGGAGAAGCTTGACACGAGTTGTTGCAAACCAGTTTCTGTGTCCGCTGTTAATGCCGCAAAGAGTAGCTCACAAATTAGGACATCTGTCGTTTTGGTCTTGGCTCGGAGGCGGGCAGTGTTGAAAAGTCCTCCATCAGCTCTGGTGTGTAGCCAGATTCCATCACTGCTATCCTTGAATGCGTATCGAAGCAGTACAGAGAAGAATATTGCAAACAGTGTTGGTGCAAGTACACAACCTTGTTTAACTCCGCTGCTTACTGGAAAGGCTTCTGTCGTAGCTCCATCGAACTGCACTGTACCCTGCATATTTTCATGGAACTGTCTGATGATGGCGAGTAGGTGTGATGGACAGCTGATTTTTACCAGGATTTGGAATAGCCCGTTGCGACTGACGAAATCAAAGACTTTTGTTAGGTCCACAAAGGCAATGTATAGTGGCATCTGTTGCTCTGCATTTTTCCTGGAGTTGCCGTATAGAGAACACCATGTCTGTGGTAGACCGACCAGCCTGGAAACCGCACTGAGATTCTGGATAGACACGGGATGCTAGACTCTGTAAACGTGTTAGTATGACACGGGCAAAGGCCTTTCCTACAATACTAAGGAGTGAGATGTCTCGATAGTTATTGCAGTCACTTCTATCGCCCTTGTTTTTATATAGTGTCACTATATTTGCATCCTTTAGGTCTTTGGGGATGTAGCCCTGTTCCCAGAAGAGGGTCAGAAGCTCGTGCAATGGTTGGAGTAAAGCTGTCTTGCCACTCTTTAGAGCTTCTGGTGGTATGCCATCATTCCCAGGGGCTTTTCCACAAGCTAAGCTGTCAATTGCTTTGCTCAGCTCTTCCTGTGTGGGCACGGCATCAAGTTCTTCCATGAGTGGCAGATGGGGGATGTCATCTAGGGCGGTGCTGGAGACTTTGGTAACTGTTGAATACAGTTCAAGATAATGCTCAACCCACCGTTTTAGCTGTCCTGCCTGGTCTTGGATAATTTCTCCAATTTTGGAATTCAGGGGAGCAACTTTGGAGGTCAAAGGGCCAGTTGCTTTCTTGATATTTTCATACATGGCTTTGGCATTGCCCATGTCTGCAGCTGATTGTATGCTGGAGCAGAGGTTAAGCCAGTAGGTATTGGCACATTGACATGCAACTTTTTGGGCATGCGACTTGGCTGTTTTTAAGGCATGCAGCCTGTCAGGTGTGGGCTTTTCCTTGTAGGCCATAAGAGCTTTCCTTTTGGCTTCAGTGACAGGTTTCATTGGGAATCAATGGTGACGCATGGGGACGTCTTTGAGAGACTTTCCTTCACTTTGTCAGTGAACAGCTGCTTTTTCACAGGGTCTTTCATGCAGAAGATGTTGATACATGGACATCCCTTCTTCTTGGTGTGGTACGCGTTTTTCCTCATAATTCGTACCTTGCTGGCCACAAGGGAGTGATTTGTGTCGCAGTTGGCGCTTTGATAGCTGCGGGTGAGTTGGACGCTATTTAGTTGTGCACGCCTGGTGATGATGAGGTCCAGCTGGTGCCATCGGCGCGATCGAGGGTGTCTCCAATATACTTGGTGTATATCCTTGCACTTGAAGAAAGTGTTGGTCACACACAAGCCTCGTGAGCAGCACAGTTCCAGAAGCCTCTGTCCATTCTCGTTTATCTTTCCTCTTCCAAAGTGTCCAAGGCATGTGGGCCAGGCTTCGTGGTCACGCCCCACTCTAGCATTGAAATCTCCTAGGAGATAGATTGCCTAGTCTTTGTGGATGCTGGCTATTGCCTGGTCTAAAGAACTGGTCCTTCTCTTCCGGGGTTGAACAGAGAGTTGGGGCATACACACTAAGAATGATTGCTGGGCCCGCAGCTGTTCTGAGTCTTAGAGTAATGATCCTCTCCGTGCCTGATGATGGGGGTTCGATGGATTGTAGGAGGGTGTTCTTAACAGCGAAACCTACACCTTGCTGTCTTGGTTCATCTGTAGGTCTGCCTTGCCAGAAGAAGGTGTAATTTGCCTCTTTTGGTGATCCGCTGTCTGGGAGCCTGGTCTCCTGAAGGCATGCGATATCAATGTTCAGCCTCTTGAGCTCTCTACCGTAATTAAATTAATGCATTTTTAGTTTATCGTTATATGAGGTATGTAATTCAAATTCACGGTTTGTTATTGCACCTTGGTTGACAGCATGCACGATCGTCTTGCGTACAGAGAATGTGTAGGATATAATTAGAATGTGACTGTTGACTGTTAGTGTTTTGATGTCACATGAGCAGAAACAGACTGTTAATAAATGATAACTGCTTGTATTTACTACTGAAACTTTATTATGTTTAGATGTAAGCATTAGCTGCAGTCAGTAGTTATAATAGGCTAATAGATTACTGCTATACTAGCCACATTAAAATTCACCAACACTAACTACTTTAACAATTTTGCAAGTGTCCAAACTTGTTGGTTTTTCACTCATTTTAGTGACTCAAATTAATTATTCGTAGAAAAAAAACTATAATATTATTATTAGTTACTCTAAACTTTACTATGCTAAAATTCAACCTTTAAAAAATTAATTTCAGAATACTTTGAAATATGCTGAACAGAGTATTCGTCACAGATCAAGACTCCCAATAAACACAGTGATATTGTTTGTACCCCAGCAAGAAGCTTGGGTTATTGAGAGATTTGGAAAGTTCAGTCAAATATTAGAGCCGGTAAAGTTTAAGGAATTTTGATTACATGTATTTCATAGTATCTTTAAAATTATAACGAGCAATTAAATTACATTTATGATTTATTAATACAAAATGTTTCATGAGTGCTTTTGTTGTTCATTTAGATGGAAAAATTAGTTAAAAAATTTATGAGCTCCTGGAGTTCCAGAAAATATTTGCCACTATTTCTGTTTATGAATTATGTCCACTTAAAATGAAAAATAATTAGCATATATTTAAAGTGGAATTTTCAGTTAATACATAAGCCCTTGATATATTGTGTATTTAAGAAATTATACATTTCAGGGTCTTAATGTGATTTTGCCCATAGTAGATACTATAAAATATGTCCAGAGTTTAAAAGAAATTGCGATAGATGTTCCTCATCAGGCTGCAATTACTTTAGGTAAGATTATCTAAATAAAACGATTATTATTTCAAAAGACCATCTTTAAAAACATCAGAAGATTTAACACTAAACCGTTGTATTTGTAAAAACAATTTTTTTAATACATTTTAAAATAAAGTAAGTACTTTCTGTGTTAATCTCATTATTTTAAATAAAAAAAAATTAAACATATGGTATCAGGGTTAGTTTATCAATTGTAATTTAAGTGTCACAGTTTCCACTTCATTATTTACCCACATTACTACTGTTGACAATTTGGGTTATACAAAATATTTTAAGCTGTTCATTGCAGTTTTTAA
This sequence comes from Ampullaceana balthica, assembly GCA_944989445.1. Taxonomy (NCBI): domain Eukaryota; kingdom Metazoa; phylum Mollusca; class Gastropoda; family Lymnaeidae; genus Ampullaceana; species Ampullaceana balthica. Next base: position 276,562 of record CALYLW010000383.1, on the reverse strand, counting down.
GTTTTATTAAAAACTTTTACAGATAATGTTACCCTAACAATGGATGCTGTATTATATTTAAAAGTTGTCGATGCTTACAAAGTGAGTATTAACAATTAACTTTCTTTAACTTGTTTAATATGGGCATAAGTAGAGTAAAGAAATGTTTACTTGTTGGGATTTTTCTCATTATTTACTTACGTTTTTTAAATTATTAACCTAATGGATTTATAAAGATAAATAGAACCACGTTTTTTCTAACCATGAAGCTACTCTAGCTTTTTTTTAATGAACGGTATTTTTCTATATTCCTAATATGAATAATGTGTGTATTCAATTTTGCTGCAAGGCATCTTATGGAGTTGAAGATCCAGAATATGCTATTACACAACTTGCTCAGACAACAATGAGGTCAGAAATAGGAAAAATTTCATTAGATAAAGTTTTCAGAGAAAGGGAATCACTTAATATTGCTATTGTTGGTGAGTGTTGGTTTGTGAAATTATTTTGGGAACTCCTTTGTGTTATGATAGTTTTTTTATTGATAACCTATAGTTAATACTTTGTTAAAATACATTAGTGATATTTGCTCTAGTTTTTATTAACTCAGATACAGTCAAATGCAAACATGTTAAAATGTTAAACCTTATTTAGTAACTTTTATTTGCATCACTGAAATAACCAAAATTAATTGACAATGAATCTAGAGACCTTATCTTATCTTAGAGACCCATTAATTATAGCTATTCTGACCGAATCTTATGCAGTAATTGTAAGCCATTATAAATTTTGAATTTAGTTTAGAGCCAGCAGCATATTATACGGTTTCTTAAATGTTTGTTACAAGCCACAAAAACTTAAAATATATCATATATATTTAAAGTACTTTATTTCCATTCAAAATGTTATCATGCAAGCATTAGTGATCCAAGGAGAATTATTTAAAAATGGGTAGTTATGGAATCATTAAAATACTGAGAAAATTTTTTTTTAATGTGAAGAATGGTTTTTTGCTAATCCATTTTGCAAAAGATTTCTTTAGGTCTTTATCTTACCCCCAAAAACTGTATAATTTTCACCAAAAGCAATTTTCGTACTGATTTTTACACTTAAATTCATGATAAATGATATGCGCGATTACAATTTTTTAAACACTTTTTCTGTTGTTGGGAAATTCTGCTTATCTTGCAGATCTGTAGTTATATAATTATGTGAATATGTCTAAATTTGATACAGCACTTATTATTTTATTACACTTCAAAATTAGAGTTCAATTTATGGTAATTTTTGTGTTGTAATATGTAGTATTCATCACATGTACATTTATACATTTTAATTATATTTTAAAGATGCAATAAATCATGCTTCCAATGCCTGGGGAATTAAATGCATGAGATATGAGATTCGTAAGTATCATTTTAGTAAAAATCTGGTTTAAAGTTAGAAAAGTATGGTATGTAAGTTTATGCTTATCCATCAGCATATATCAGTTTTAAGAAGAATAAAGAAGTCTTGTTATATATATCTTTTAAAATGGAGATGAGTTATGTATATTTTGAAAAATAAAGCAAATTGATAGGTTTTTTGTTCTCTTATTATTAGGTGACATGAAACTACCAGCAAAAGTACAGGAAGCTATGCAGACTCAAGTAGAGGCAGAAAGAAAGAAGAGAGCAGCTATTCTGGAATCTGAAGGTAAATTTTGACTTCTAGGAATAATCTTTCCTTTCATTGTTTAAAAAAAAACAACCTAAATTTCAAGTTATGGATGGACTTTTGAAAGTTACCCTTCATAAATTGCATCAACAAATAGGAGATGGGATGGAAAAAGTGCAGAATTTAAATTTAATTTTAGTGACTATAAAATTTCAATAACTATAATTGGTCAGATTAGCTGAGACAATATGTAGACATTACCACCTGCTTTTAGAAAAAGGCAGAATAATGGCCAAGTGTTACCACAGCTTTTTGTTAACTCTTATTCTCGGGTTCAACTATCCCATCGTCAATTTTAAAAAGACGTTTATGATGGATCAACAATGGCATGATTGATTAATTAAAGCTGGCTTGTTTCATTTCTTTTCTTAGCCTTTCAACTAAAATTACTTTTAATGCAACTTAGAATGATTTCCCTTTCATAAAAAAAGTTGGAATTTCTTTGTTAGAACGTGTTTTCACCACAAATGAAGTGTTTGAAGAAGTTGTTCTTATTTTCGTTTTAACATTTGTTTGAAAACATGGATTCTCAACCCGGCTCTAATAAAATTAAAAAGTACAGTAGAACCCGGTTAAGTCGACGGCCTAGGGGTATGCCAAAAGACGTCGAGCTAACCGATGATCAAGTTTTTAAAAAAAACAATATGGCAGTAAAATATTAACATGTGCTTGAAATTTCTTTATTTACATGATGTGCGTAATTTAGTGATGGGACGATTAATCTGAATCGTATCGGAATATCGGGACCCTGATATTTCTTCACTCTTTCCTAAAGAGAGAATTTGGCGGTTCCAATAAAAGACGTCGACTTAATAGGGTTGGCGAGTTAACCGGGGTTGAGTTAAGTGGGTTCTACTGTACTACACTGATGAATAAGTAGGGGGTATATTTTTTAATTTTTTTTTAATGAATAAGATTGGGATTTTCAAATTCCCGATGAATCATTTCAAACATGAAGTTCTAGTAGTAGTAGTTGTAGTGAAATTTACAATGAAGTTGAAAATTCATCTGATGAAAAGCAACTAAGCCTTGTAGAATATTTTATAAGTGTAATATTTCTAATACAAATTATATTATAGAGTCTAATTTGAAAACTGCTAGACTTAATTAATTTCTGGTCGCAACAGATAGTATAGCTTCCAGTCTGAATTTTTTTCCCTCTTAATGGTGACAATGGATATTGAGCTCTGTGTTTATTGTGTGTGCGTTTTTTAAGGTGATATCATTTCTATGTGCTGTAAAAATCAATATAGTTCAGAAAAAACACATTTGTCGTACCATTTGGATAAAAAATGTTTCTTTGTGTTACTTTCTATGAGCTTTTGTACACAAAATGTGTGCACTTTTTAATTTAATTTCTTATTTTCACTAAAACAAAATCATATTATTTAAAAAAAAACAACATATGTCTGTATTGTCCTTAATTCCATACCAAATTTATCATTATTTGATTTTTAAAAAATTAAAATTATATATGTTTTAAGTAGGGCTGCGGAAATTAGCGATTAATTTCTCGATTAATCGTTAAATTTTTTTTTATCGATTAAAATTATTTTAATCGATAAAAATTCGATTATAATTAAAGAAAATATTTATAATATTTTTAAAAATTTGTATTAATAAATAATTAATTATTAATAATTAATAATAATTTATATTTTTTTACGTACAAACTTCTCCCGCGTAATATTATAATTTATTTTATTACTTTATGTGGACCGGCAGACGTCAACTAAAAAATGGCTGACAGCATCAGCGCAGTTAAATTTAAACATATAACTAGAAAGTTGAGCAAAAATTTTGTTTTTAAGCTAACTGCGGATGGCAAAGTCGAAGATGGTGAAAAAGTTTACTGTATTCACTGCCATAAACAATTCTCTTTTAAAATTTAAAGGATCAAATACATCGCTGACCACCTTCAGCACAAACATCCGATCAAGTTATTATCCGATTAATTAATCGATAATTTTTCAAAAGTTAACGATTTAATTTAAATTAATCGATAACAGCAATAGTTTTAAAATAGCTTGGTTGTACGTGGCAAGTTTTAAAAATGGATAATTTCATCCGAGTGAGGAAAATAATTATGGAGAATAGGATTTAATACTACTCATGCGGAAATGATAAAATCAGGTGCTACACAATATTTCAAAAAAGATTTGGCTTATTAACTTGATGAAAGTATTGATCATGGGCCCTTGATAACTGGATGAAGAAGTACTTTATAAAGATATAAACTGTCAGTACATTACTTACAATTATACTTAACATTAGCAATGCTTTATAAATTTATGCAATGTAAAATTGATTAAAGTAAAGACATAGAATCTAGTGGCTAAAATCTTCAAATTTTTACACCTTTTGAACAAAAAAAACACCTATTCTTTTAATTATATTTTTAGCTTGTTGAGGTGGGAAGGTGAGAACCCATTTGTAATATAATTAATTTGGGATGTCCTCTAAAGTTCGACTATTGTTGGCAAGAGATGTATAAAAAATTGTTGCCATGGTAAATTGATGGCTTTCAATTGATAAAAAACATTTCGCAGAGTTGTTTTGTTTCATGTATCAACACTTTAACTATTTATTTTGTTTAGGTATCAGGGAAGCAGATATTAATGTAGCAGAAGGCAAGAAGAGATCTAGAATTTTAAATTCTGAAGCTCACAGAGCTGAGCAAATTAATCAAGCTCAAGGTCAGTTAAATAAATACCAACTCATAACTTAAATACTGTTAGTTTTGCAATCAATGTTGCCATTCTTACTTGAAACCAGATTTTTGTTGTTACTTTGAAATTGTTTTCCTCTCAGGTGAAGCAGAAGCAATGCTAGCCAAGGCTCAAGCTAGAGCTACATCTATAGAGATTATTTCTCAAGCTTTAGGAAAAGAGGTATTTTAGTTGTTTTTTGTGCCTCTGTTGAAGTAGTTATGAAAATAGATTTGAAATATGGAAATGAAGTTGGAGGTATGCTTTGTACAAAATGTTTTCAACACAGGAGTCTTTGAATTTTAAGATCCTTGTCGTATATTTTAAAGGTTGTGAATAGAGTCGACCTTTTTAAGTTGCTTTAAATTATATTTTTTATTTATTTTAAGAATGGGCTGAATGCTGTATCAATGAATATAGCTGAGCAGTATGTAAAAGCTTTCAGTAACCTTGCCAAAGAGACAAATACTGTCATACTGCCAGCAAACAGTGGTGATGTTCCAGCAATGGTAACCCAGGTTAGTATGTTCCACTTTGACAGTTTATATTATATTTTCACTAACCATTTTGGTATAGACAATAATAATTTCTTTTCTTTAAAGAATGTGTTTTAATATTCAATCTTGAAACCTAAAGGACTTACAATTTTTATTTATTTTTAAACGTGTTTGAACTAAAGGAACTTTTCAAAATTATGTTCAGTACTTTAAGGTGTCAAAGAAAATAATATAATTCCATCTCTTTACCTTCCTAACATTCACAATTTTAATTATTTTTTCCCACTCAAAGGCACTGACAATGTATAAGACATTGGCTAAAGATACAAAAAAGCAGCTGGAAATAACAGAATTCAATGACAAACAGTCATAAGATATCTTTCGTTTGTGAGAATGCTTAGTGCGCTACTTCAAATGTGACACTGTTTGATACATTTATGTTTGTTTATGTATAACATTTAAGGAATGATGAATGTGCATTGAATAAATGAATTTCTGTTAATTTTTGTGTGCCCTTAGATGCATATGAACAGCTATTATATTATTAAAATTGTTAATGATTTAAATTCCTTGTAACTACTAAAAAACAACAAATAAAGTTGGAACAAAATTTTGTATACTGATACACTTTTTTGAATTTTTTATTTTCTTTAAAGATTTTAAGCTCGTATGATTACAGTTCAAGATTATCCTTTCACATGAACATTTTAAGGATATCAATTCAATACCACAGTTAATGATCATCTGTTCATAAATGTCCACAAGTAGTACATACTGTGATTATGAATTTGTTCAAATTGCAAGTTGACTTAAACCATAAACATCTTTATGATTTTTTCATTAATAGAAAAAAGTTCCAAAATCTAGTTTCTTGTTTTTCACAGTACTATCAATGCAGATGAGACAAAATTAGGGTAGCATGAGTCACTTATTGAGTTGCAATGCATTTCAAAGAGGCAGTGCTCAATTTAGTTTCTTAACGCTTATATTTAAAATCAACATAAAAATAATACAATATCTATTATTTAACAATGCCATCAAAATCATAAGAACTCAGAACCCCTTAACATACTTTGTCTATGTAGTAAAGCTGATTAATTTGCAATTCAGTGATTAGATTATCATCGTTAGTCCATTTATGACTATTTAAAAAGTTAAGTTTCAATTAGACAAACTTATTTTATTATTTTCTGTTACTGTATGCATAAATGTATAACTTGGGAATACAGCAAGTGATACACCTTCCTCTTTATGTCTTTGCAGATATTGGATTGAAAAATATAATATAAATTAAATTACCATCAAATCTTGGATTTTGTTAACCAGAAAAACTCCTGAAAGAAAAAAAACATTGAAAAGTAATTTATTTCAATATTTATGACAAAAGGATTCTTAACAAAAGTTCTTTAAAAGTTATATTTAGAAGACATTTAAATTAGGACTGTTAACAATTAATAGTTAACTTTTGAACAACTAACGATTATCGTTAATTAGTTAATTTCGATTAAAGTTAAAGCCAAAAAATGAAATTTATGGTGTCATAAGTAACCTTTATTAAACGTTCTTGTCAAAAATCGAAATAACACTGGAATATCTTCTTTATATTATTATGACATCTTTTAACCAACAACGCAGACAGACAAGTGTATTGACATTTATTTGGTTCAAGTGATTAGGGGGTCTTGTAGACAATTTTTACCGGCCGAGCAGAACAATCATTCACATAGCTTTAGATTGTCTCAGCTGAAGTAGTGGATGTTTGGTTTGCAGGTGATATGTAAGCAAAGTGTTAGAACCATGGTAGCAATGTTCCCTTTAAGCAGCGCGGCTGCGCAGATATTTGACCGATGCCACGCAGGAGTTTAGAATCCGCACGCAGCAAAGTTTGTAAAATATTGAACAAAAAATGGACGTTGTGCAACTTTGCACACAATTTTTTTTTACTTTGCACACGGACCAACAAAGCTTAGACTTAGAGGGAACATTGCATGGTAGGCAAACGATTTCTCTCAATGGACACAATAATCTTTATCAACACTTTGAACATTCACGTTAGTCAATAGTTTAAAACCAAAATGTTAGTGATTAGTGTAATCGTCCGGAAATTAGTTTATATTTATCAGCCGAAAGATTTTACTTTTTGACTTCCAGTTCATTTATAAGCGGTGGGTCGATTAATCGTTAAAGAATATTTTAATCTTTAAAAACTTTTAACAATTAATCGAGAAATTAATCGTTAATTTCTGCAGCCCTAATTTAAATTATTTTAAATGTCTCATCCAGTGACAAAGACAGGCCAGTATGATGTTTAACTGTAAGGCAAAGCAACTGGTTGATTGATAAGGGCTACTGTGTAGAAAAGCACATTGTAAATGATAAAATAAATTTTAACTTATGTTCACACTGAAGATTTACCAGGATTTTTAGCTTTTTGTGACCACTTACTACGTGCTCTAATGAATCACGGACCAACACATTTTATTTTTCACGTTTGTTCAGAGCAGCCAAATACAGTTGGCTAAAAATGAAGTCACCATCCTATCCTTTTTTTTATATGCATACAATATCATCAATTTATAGTTGTTAAGAAATTTTTAATAACCAGTTATAAAGTGTTTCATTGTAGCTGTCAGGTGGTCAAATTTTTAATTTAAAAATTACAGGTTTACAAAAAAATTTTGTTTTAAAAAAAAATCCATAGATAGCTGCCCATTGTGCCAGGACAAAAATACAATTCAAAATTATTTAAATATGAAGTATGAAGTAAAGCTGTGTATATTCTCTGTCTTTAAATATCCTGTCTTTTCAATAAACCTTGTACCTGCTTAGCTGATAACTCTTTTTAACTCTCTTTGAAGCATTCGCAGAAGTAATTAGGTAAACTGGGAAATAAATCCAGCTGGTGCAGAAACTTGTTCTGCTATATTCAAGTTAAGTTGAGTTAAGGGTAATTTAGATTAAATCATGAACATTTTTTTATAAAAGCATTAATTTAGAAATTCTTTCTCTAACATAAAAATTGTATTGTTAAAATTAGAAAACCACTCTCCAACATTTACCTGTGTTTTTCTTTGAGCCATTGGATCTATCATTACATTTATTATTGAGGGATTTTTTGTGTCAGTTATAGCTGATTCCATACTTCTTTGAAGCTCCTCTTTAGAACGAGCAAAGTAACCTTTACCACCAAAAGCCTCAATGATCTTCTCATACCTTGTGTTTGGTTGAAGTGATGTTGGTGGAACCCTGAAATTTACGCCATGTGAAAAATAAATGGTTTCTAATTTCTAGTAAAACAAGCTTACTTTCCTCTTAGCAAGAGTATTTAATTGTGCAGAATCAAAACTATGTCTATTTCAATTATTATTAGTGTTGTACCATGAGTTCTATATATTCTAGACTGAAGTTTATCTTATGATCAAACAAGATTTAATAAATCATATAGATATGTATATAAATTATGTATTTGCATGTGTTTATATTTCAATTTATTTTTCCATTTTGGGGCAGGGACACTCAAATTTGCTTTTTTTAAAAATTATTTTTTTAAATAATTTTTTTTTAAAAATGAGCACTGAAAAATTTAATTTCAAACATAACTATCATATGGGTGAAGGGATACAATAGGTGACCTGGATCCAAAAAGGAATTGTTTTCCATTATGGTAAAAGAAACCAATGTGGAAGGGATTGGTAACAAAATTTGGGGTGGCAATGGTGAGCAGGAACCCACTGAGGAATGGGACACCTTTATTATAAGAGGAAAAAATAAATCCTTTTTTTTTAAAGCGACGTTTAAAAAATATTTTATATTTAAAAAAGTGCCACATCTTGATGTTAACCTAAAGACTAGAAGTTTAGTTTCTGAATGCAGTTTTGTGCACACTAGACAAAGTGGCTTGATAAATGTTATAACTATGATTTTGAAACAAAACAATTACAGTTGTAAGTTTCTTGTATTATGAAATATAGCTATTAAATAGATTTTTAAAAAAAAATGAAATGTTAGTTTTAGTGTGTCTACATTAATGATTATGAAAAAAGAACTTACAATTTACATTCAAAATTATGTTTAAAATGTCTAGATTCTGTTGCTTGAAGCATTACATACGTAAGAAATAGATCTCCACTTTTTTCAGCAGCCTCCCACATTTCATCTTTGATGCCAAATGATATACCATTGTTGTTAAAAATTATGATAATCACAGGCAGTCGATACCTTTTAAAAAATTATGGGGATATAGTGAAAGTTTTCAAAAGCTTTTTCAAATATTCCTGAAGTTTTGTTATTTAGATTACTTTAAAAAATAGACATATTGAGAACTTCTTGCTATCTATCCAAATCAAAGAACAATAATATATTTCTACACTAGTTTTTTTAAATAATTGCTTCTGTTGAATTGATAAATTTTACATCATTAAAATGTAATGCTTCTTAGAGATTTCTATTGTAATTTAATGTGATTGAATGTATTTGTTTAAACGTTATAGATTTCAACCTGAACCATTGAATGCATGAAGAAAAAAAAATATTAACATTTTAAAAATTGGTTCTAGAGTTCTTCTGTCTTAGATAAATTACTTATACTTGTAAGAAAACATAAATTCGTTGACTGGTACCTAGCTATAGTTTCCACCTCCATTCCTGAAAACCCAAAAGCACTGTCACCCTCTACACAAACAACTCTCTTTAGGGGATGATAATCCCTGCAGTATATTGCTGCTGCTAGGGCAAATCCTATTCCTACACCCATGGTTCCAAATGTGCCAGCATCAAGCCTAAGAAAACATTTTCATTAGAAAAATAACCCAAAAGTATTAGCTGTCAAAGTTTTAAAAAAATAAATAATTTAAATACATAATGCTTTTTAAAGACCATCTCCTATTTCTGATTATAATTATATTTTAAAAATAATTAATTTTGCCGATTCTACCTGTACTTAAAAAAAAAGGAGTACAAAAGTCACAGAAATTATTTGAAGAATCAAAATCTTTATGGCTTTTTTTTGAAAGAAATAAAATAAAATTCATTGGGATAGGAATTTTTTGTCAAGTTCAAGTGACTTCCAAGCCTAAGATTACTATTTAAAGATAAAGAAATAATATTTAAGATGTAAATGAACATTGACCTGTGTCTGGCATGCAAGTTAGGGTAACATTGTTCGACCAATGTCCATTGTGTTGGACCCTTCATTTATAACAATGCAATCTGAAGGTATAGCTTTCTGCACCTGTCATTAATGAAAACTGGTACTAATCAATGACAACACTGTAGTTTGATATGTCTATGTAGTTATTTCCGAGATTTCAAAATTTTTATCATGTTTTAGTGGGATTAAGTAAAATCCATACATTATTATAACCATTAAAAAAATAATATAAATTGCATAAAATTATAATCATATAATAGCACAAGTCACAGGAAGGAAGGATCCGTAGTGCTATGAAGTCATTTTTTGAGCTTATATTTAAGTATATATACAAGATGCGCATCACGAGGTGTGCAAAATTCTAAAAGATTCTAAAAATAAAAAAGATATTATGTCATATTTTTAGCTTATATTTTAATTTCGAAATAAAGAGAAGATGTAAAAAGAGGATTTGAGAATGTATAATTTTAAAATACTTTGTGTACATTTCAGGAAGTTAAATATTTCATATTTATCAAACAAGGATCAGTTACTTGGGCTTTTTACCAAAAAGAAAGTGGGAGGGTAGGCGCCCTACAGCCCATGTGGGCGCCATAGGCGCCCTAAAACCCCTAGTTAACAATAGTATAATATATCATTTACATTACCTCTGAATATGCTGCATAATAATTTAATGGTTCAGTAGCATCATTGGACATTTCCTGGCACAAATAAAATAGTGAAAAATAATTAAGTTTTCAACATTGAAAAACATTTTATTTCTTCTTTTTGTCATTGTGAATATAATTTTTTGTTTGCAATAAGCAGCTAAAACTTTTTCAATCGTGGGATAAACATTTTCCCAACAATTCTTTAACAAAAAATTCTATTTTTTATTTATTTTGGGAATAGGAAAGAAATGACACTAAGTAAATTTATATGACAGTAATTGAGCCCCTGATACCAACCTGAACATTTTGAAAGTTTTGCTGTATTTTACCCCTCAGTAAAGACCACCAGGATGAATTAGCATTGAATTTGAATTGTCCCTGGCTTTGGAACTCACCAATCAGCTTAGCAAGAAAAATATATTGAAGTACTGTAATAATATTTTAATAGCAAATGCCCTTATAATTTACTTGTCACATTTAAAACGTTAAATTATAAATGTAATATCCCTTAGAAAACATGTTAAGTTTAGTTTCATTTGCTCTTAAATTTTATGATCTTCAATGAATTTTACTACTGCATATTTATGAAAATATAATTACTCTGAGAGTAAATTTGATAAGAATTAAATAATCCTTTACCTGTCGTGTAACAGCCATAATATCTCCAGCAAGGGCAACAGCAGGTTTGCAATTATTTCCTATCTCTTCAAGACAAATATCAACCTGAAACAAAGACCATTAAAATAAACCAAGCATATTTTTATATAGTACTTCGTATTCTAAATAAGTTGGCCTACAATTTTCTTGGCACCAAAGTGAAGAAGTTATTTATTTTAAAAAATAGCGCCATTTAATTCTAAACATCTATAGTAATGGTAAAATAAATGCCTGATGCAAAAATCACAAATTCTCTTCCACAACACCCACCCTTAAAGTAATTTACATTAGAAAATATTAGCATGGAGCAGGAGACTGTCACCTGAATAATCTTGACATTGGAATTAAATCTGGGAGGTGCTCCAAAGTGTAGCATCCAGTTCAGTCTGGCCCCAACCAATAGAATGACATCAGCCTCTTGCAGAGCTCTTACAAAGAAAGATAATGTTAGTCATCTCTATACATATAAGACGCATTTGTTGTCTGTCTGTCGTCTGTCCGTCTGGATGTTCCCAATTAACTCAAGATCCAGACAACCAAATAACGTGAAATTTGGTACACGTACACAAAATTATACCGGAAAGGTTATTAAACAGGTTTCGTTCCATATATATAAGAGACTGGGGGCCGGGGGCCCAAAATGTAGTTTTTCCTTATATGAGCTATATAAAATAAAAATTATTGAAAATTAAGACGTAGAATAATGACGCAAAATAATAAACATTTTGGTGTCGAGATTAACAAGAAGGCGATTATCGCCATAAAATAATTGTTTTGTTATTGTCGCTTTGTTGTTGTTTTGTTGTTGTTGTTTTTGTTGTTGTTTTGTTTTTGTTGTTGCTGTTGTTGTTTTTGTTGTTGTTGTGTTGTTTTTGCTGTTGTTGTTGTCCACATCCCTTGCCCTGCAACGACAATGTCCTTCATGTTGTTGTTGCTTTGTTGTTGTTGCAGTTGTTGTTTTGTTGTTGTTGCTTTGTTGTTGTTGCTGTTGTTGTTGTAGTTGTTGTTTTGTTGTTGTGGTTTTTGTTGTTTTTGTTGTTGTTTTGTTTTTGTTGCTGTTGTTGTTGCTGTTTCTGTTGTTGTTGCTGTTGTTGTTAAACCTGGGAAAAGCCGGGTAGTTGCCCCTAGTAGATAATAAGAGCTTTAATTGTACTAGCAGAGACACTGTCTTGGTGATTAATAAAATGGTTACATGTGTATTTATTCATTTAATTTGATTTAATTGTAGTATTATCACTTATAGACAGTGTGGTGAATTTTGCTTTTCGTGTGCAAAATCAGTGGCCAATATGAAAAAAGGTTACCCAACCAGGTGTTGAAATTATTGTCTATAAATAATATTTTTCACAAAGTTCAAACATAAAACATTAACACTCAACACAATGTTCACATGTGATAAGTAAAGATAAATTACACATGATGAACACAAACATTAATTTATGGGCACCAATAAAAACTTTACATTAAATATTAAAATCTAATCTTGGTGCTACAGAAGATCATGATTGTATGATTGAATAACTCATTTAGGAAACAAAATGCAAGTAGGCTACAATGTAAATCTCCATGGCCCAAATTTAATTTTTTCCAACCCTACCTGATATTATATGAAACATCTGTAAAAAAAAATTAAAATTTTAAGTAATCTTTTTAATTCTTAACATATTACCATTGATGACTATCTAACTCAATCAATTTAATATATCTTATCTTATCTGTACAGACGCTCCTTCTATGCAGAAGATAATTGTGTCCACAGACCATGACAGATGATCTGTTGGCAAGTGATGCAACGTTCACAGGCCACGGCTTTGTGGGTTCCATGCATTACCCAGCCGCCTAACTAGTGTTAGGTACCCATTCGGAGCTGGGTGACTCAGGGACGCCCTAGGCCCCGGCAACAAATCCTTGCCTTCACATGGATTCAAACCTGAGACCATCGGTACGCCAGTCGAGCACGCTGCCACTCGACCACGGCGTCCCATAATATAATATAATGCATTAAGAAATAATAACCCTCTGTTTAACATGTTTACTTTCAATACCCAATCTACACCTAGAATAATAAATACTTATTTTAGCTAATCTATTTCAAATTAGCTCAATTTGAACATATTTAGAAGATCAAAAGTAAAAACATGATGTAATTATTAAGGTAATCATAGTTGATTTCAACAGAAAATCTATTATGCCCTTCCAAAAAAAAATAATCAATCCATTATCTAAATAAATTTCAAATATACATTTTCTAAGTTTCATAAAGCAAGTTTCCCATCTAGTAATTAATATAGGAAAAAATTATTTATAAACTCTATCATGTGACTGGTTACTTATTTAAAATAATGTATTTATCCTGACATTAAAGACTTACTTTGAGCGAGCTGCAGCAACACAAAGCTGGCTGTCATCTGGCATAACTCCTTTACCCATTGGTGTTGGAAGAAATGGAAGTTTGGTCATTTCAATCAGCTGACGAATTTCATTTTCTGCTTGAGCATAAGCAGCACCTGCATAAAGTGAATGTTGTATCTAATTTCAATGAGTTTTAACAAGAGTGAAAAATTAGCATTGCACTGAGACAGATGTGTTACTTTGATTACAAATCAATGTTCCCTCTCAGGTTCATTAGTCCGTGTGCAAAGTAAAATAAAACCATATGCAAATTTGCACAGCATCTATTTTTTTTGCATTGTTTTACAAAATTTGCTGTGCGGTAATTCTAAACTGCTGCGCGGCGCGGCGTCAGTCAGATAGCTGTTCTGCCGCCCAGCTTAAAGGGAACATTGTTACAAAGTAGAGATTTATGTTTTTGAAAATGATAGTAAAATTAAATTTCAACTGGCTATCCTCCTCTTTCTGCTCTTATTTCAAATGTTTATTTGTACTTTCAATTTCGTAATTTCTTCTGGGTATCTGTACAAAAAGTTAAAATTCCCTATGATGTGGCCAACAAATCCAAGAACTTAAAAAAATTATCCTTATGATTATGCCATTGAAAGTATTTAATGTTAACTATAATATTTAAGAATATCTAAAACATTTACCTTTTCCAATGATTACAAGAGGTTTCTCAGCCAAGGTGATCAGACTAACGGCATCTTGGACTTGCTTAGGATCAGCAAAAACAAGAGGATGGGGAGGACAAGCTGGGAGGTATCTAAACAAATTATGTTATGATACAAACAAATTATGTTATCATACAAACAAATTATGTTATGATACAAACAAATTATGTTATCATACAAACAAATTATGTTATGATACAAACAAATTATGTTATGATACAAACAAATTATGTTATGATACAAACAAATTATGTTATCATACAAACAAATTATGTTATGATACAAACAAATTATGTTATGATACAAACAAATTATGTTATCATACAAACAAATTATGTTATGATACAAACAAATTATGTTATGATACAAACAAATTATGTTATGATACAAACAAATTATGTTATCATACAAACAAATTATGTTATCATACAAACAAATTATGTTATCATACAAACAAATTATGTTATGATACAAACATGTTTTTCCTCAAGTACATATCAAGATTTGTTATTTGGACGTATCCATACATAGCAATGTTTTTATGTACATATCCTTAGCAGGTAAGTTTTAAGAACACATCTATGCCCAGCTATTTTTTAAAGTACACATCTACACCTAGCTATGTTTTACGTACATATCCATACTTTGCAATGTTTTCTGTACAGATTAATATGTCATACAGTATTTGACTAAGAATAAGCTTTCAAATAAAATACAAGATACCCCAAAAAATAGTACGATTAAAACAATAAATTAAAGCTTTATTAACAAACAAATACACGTGTCAGTGGCGTAGCTAGAACTTTTGTCGCCCGGGGCGGTCTCCTGTGAGCCGCCCTTTTTAGGGATGTCCATAAATTACATTACGCAACTTGGGAGGGGAGGGGAGTCATACACTTGTGACGATGTGTGACGAGGGGAGTGTGTTTGAGAAATGTGACGTCATGTCAAAACGCACAACTTTAAATAAAATTTCCACTTAAATATTGATTACTGACACTTTATTTAACGACGTTTACGTAAAGCGCGTGTTACGATATTACTGTGCAGCCTTGCACTAAAAACATACTTATATGGAAAAAAAATTGATTGGAAACATGCTTATTTTCAAATAGAAAATACGGGTTTCAAACTTTATGACGTCATTATTGAAGAAGGGGTCTAAGGTTTTGAGACGAGGGCGGAGGGGGTGAAAAATCAGCCAAAATCAGGTGACGTCATTTATGGATGGCAAATTAGTCGATTGTATGATGGTTTTTATAAATTAATAAACATGAATAAATAATTGTAATTGAAACGAAGTAAAGGTGGGGAACATGTTTACCATTGCATGCCATATTTATGTAAGCAGTAATTAAAGAGGCCGCATAAGATGATATATACCTATAAATACACATTTATAAAAATACACTCTACATTTTTTAAATGCCACAAGAAAGTTACTGAGGTCGCAGCCCCCCCCCCTCTATGAGACAAAACATATCCCAAATTTACACCGAAAAAACATTATCAATTACTATTCTTTTTTTTTATATTTATAAATAAATGATTTTTTTTTACAAACAAAGAAATTATATACATTAGTATGTAATCATATTTATACATTTACTTTCTAACTTTCATAATTGAAAAATCGTGTATTATGCTATCAAATTTTAAATTATTTGTAATATGTTCTTCTATGGACAGTATTGCAAGATTTTGTTGTTTTAAATCGCTCATTGTGGAACGAAGATAATTTTTATCAACTTCACTTTGGAGAAGCTCCTTTCACAACTAGCGACAGTGATAACAATTGCTGAAAAAATTCATAGCAAAATTACAATGTTGGTTACAGAATGTTCCAATCTTACTGTTGAATACATTTTAATAGATCAAGGGGGCCTTTCCCCCCGTTTTTCTAACATTATGCCTATTCTTGTAGTGTAGGTACAGCCATAAAAACCTGGATCCTTTTTCTTTCAATATTGAACTGTTCTTTATCAATTTCAATAAAGTAATTTATTTGATGTTCAATTGCTTCATTTAGTAGGTTACATGGTATTATATACGAATATTTTCTTGCAAGGACTTGCAACTCATCAAAGTGTTCTTTAATTTTCTGTTATAATTCCATTCATGGATAAAAACATTTCCTGTTGTACTTCTCGTTCTAAAGATAGAACCACGTCTTCTTAATTTTCCCCACTCATATTTTGTTCTCCTTCTAACTCAGCATTCAGTTGATATCTCCAACTCATCATAAATTGTTTGACTGATATAACAGTGTTTTGTATTAGCACATCTCTTTGTTCCATGCAATGGGTTTGTATTAATTTTTTTTTAAATGACGGGTTCCCATAAATTGAGATAACATAGAAGAGAGAAATATCGCATTGAATTGAGTAAAATTGAAGCATCTTATCTCGTTTTACTAGTTACTTCTTTAGATGTCAATTAAAAAGAATGTCTTTTTCGAAATTATTTAATTTATGCCTATTGCAGTGTGTGCCATAAATCTTAATAATTTTCCATAAAATAGACGATTTCAAATTATTTACACATTACTTTAATAGGATAGGCTTAACATTTTTAATGCATAGCCGTATTTTAATGAAAAACACAAATTATTTGTGCTACTTTAATGCAATTAAAACAAATATATTTAATTATCAATAAAGTATCTTACAATAATTTTCTGAAAACTCAAACAGTAATATAAATTACCCATATTTTAATATAACTTACTACTTGCAAGTTAAATAAAATATTTCAACCACCATGAATTGTAGGTACTTGTTCGCGCATCATTCTGAGAATTTCGAAATTCCACGCAAAAACCATCGTGGCGATATTAATAGCACATTATTGGGCCCAGCGGTGATGTGTTGTTTGTGCAGTTTTCTTATAAAAGCGTCATCTGGTCGTACCCTATACCACTTAATTTTCAAAACAAATCGACAACCTTTTCTGAATGATTTTAAATTTTTGAATGGTTTTGTGTTACATTGTACTTATAACATCCACTATGTAATCAAACAAATGTTGTGTTGTGGGAATCCGTTAATTAGGACTAGAAATTACGAATATTTTTGTTTCATCTTGATTTTCCCCCTTCAAAAGAAAAAAGGTGGTTGTTGTAATAGGTTGCACTTTTCAAATGCCCAAAAATGCCACCCCTAAATGTGTGCCGCCCGGGGCGGACCGCCCCCCTCTAGCTACGTCACTGACATGTGTAAACATTTCAGCAATTTTCCCGCACATTGTGTTCTAGTACCTGACTGTGGCCTCCTCAACTTGCTTTACTATCATGTCCCCAGATAGGTCAATATAACAAGCCCCAGGGCGGCCATAGGTGCTCTCACGAACTGCCTGTACCCAAAAAAACAAACAAAAAAAAACAAACATTCAGCAGTGCAAATTGACTTATTCTTATGAAAATATCAAGATTGAAAAAAGTAATGCTGGAAGACAATAACAATTATGTCCCCTGTAAATATTTATTTCCATATATGGCATCTGTCCGTCCTCAAGGGACGATGGCATTGCCTCCTCTGCCACCCGCCTTTCTCCGGGCTCTTCTCTGTTCACTCTCAGCTGTAAGGGTGGCTTCCGCAGCTTGAGTGCCCTCGCGTACTTTTGACTACCAGAGGGTGCGCTCCTCAGCAATGGCTTCCCACGTTTTGTAGTTAATGCACGCCAGTAATATGTCTTTCTTGCAGACGTTATTTTAGCGCAGGCAAGGGCCACCTCTTTTTCTATGACAAGTTGCCAGCTCTCCGTACAGCAGGGCTCTTGGAATACGCTCTGCACCCATCCTTTTGACATGGCCTAACCACCGCAAGCGGCTCTCACTCGGGATTGAGTGCATACTCAAAATATGGCTTCTCCTAAGCACCTCCACGTGTGTCATTTTATCCTGCCACTTGATGTGTAGGATCCTAAGCATCGTAGGAGGAAACTGTTGAGCTGCTTCATTTGCTTTGTGTAGGTCGTCTAGCACAGTGCTTCTCAAAATTTTAGTGTGGCGGACCGGCAGGAATTTTTTCGTTGCACCAGGGACCGGTAAACTATTTTCCCTGTACTGACGTGGTAGCGAAATGTATTTTCTTGGTAACTTCTGCGGACCGGCATCGGATGACCCACGGACCGGCACCGGTCCGCGGACCACCACTTTGAGAAGCACTGGTCTAGCACTCACTTCCATAAAGGAGTGTGCTGAGCACTCAGATCTGGTACACAGTGATATTTTCATAAATATAAGTATAAAATCTTAATTAGATAAATAAAACCAAATCAAATATTATGATTAATGCTTTTAGTCATTTCCATAGTATTCCAAAGAGTTGACTTGCTAAAACATAAATGATTACCATAGCCCGGGGGCTAAACAGTTTCATAAAGTCTTCTTTTCAAACCAAGTCATAGTAGCCAAGCTACAATCAGTGTTTCAAACTCAATAATATACTGATAATTTTTCAGGACACATTATTCAAAATAAAATTAATGAAACTATGTCCAATTTAACACAGATGGTTGGCAATTCCAGCCAACCACTTCAGTACCTGGCATACGCAGACGATGTAGCACTACTGTGTAGAAACCGTAATGACATAGTTAAAGCTTTCAAGGAACTTGAAATGCCTCTGCCGAAGCTGGTTTTGTTATAAACGAACCGAAAGCAAAATATATGATTATATCACGAAACACCCATGCTGATGATAATATCACTATAAACAAACACAAATTTGAGAGAGTTGCTGCATTCAAATATCTAGGGGCAACAATAAACGAACACAATGAGATAATATCGGAAGAGAAAGAAAGGTTAACAGCAGGCAACCACTCCTACTTCAGCCTACAAAAACTTCTAAGAAGCAAAAACCTCTCAAGGGGAACAAAGAAAATAATATACACCACCATTTTAAGGCCGGTAGTAGGTAACGTAGCTACTGAGACCTGGACCCTGACCAGAAAGGCAGAGAACCTGTTGAACACTTGGGAGAGGAAAATCCTCCGGAAAATATATGGCCCTGTGATAGAAAATGATATCTGGAGAATTCGTACAAACCAAGAGCTATACCATCTGCACAAAGAACCACTCATAGTCACACGTATTAAAAAAGGAAGACTACGCTGGGCAGGACATGTGGAAAGGATGCCAGAATGTAGAGCACCAAAACTTATTTACAGGCAGAAACCAGGGGGCAGACGACTCACTGGCCGCCCAACAGGGTTGTTAATATTGCAATATTGTATTGGTATTGGTAGTATTGCCAATACTTTTTTAAGTATTGGGACGATATTGCAATACTTCTTGAAATTTGATATTGGTATTGCCAATACTTATTTTTGATATTGGTATTGATTTTTAACCAATACTAAAAGCAATATTCAATAAATTCTCTACAACATTGGTTGTGAATAAAGCTGAATATAATAAATTTTTCTTTGGTGTCGCCATCTTGCGAGTGACATTGCCAAACAATTTTTGAATGAGACTGATCGATGAAATGAATGATAATAGAAATCAAATCATATATGATATCTTTGGCAATGAGCATTGACCAGTGACTTACCAAGGCCAAGGCTCGATTAAGGCTTAGGCACCGTGCCTAGGGCCTACAAACAAAAATAAGGCCAAACAAAGAAATTTTTTTAAAAAATTTATATAAGATTAAATTTGTTGTAATTATAATTATTTTTAGTAGCGTGAATGCGTCGTTCTATTTCGTTCATAACTTTTCAATGATTGCGAATATTATGGACTGATAGGTATTACTTTCAAGATCTTGATGCCATTTTTTTTTCTTTGGTCAATATTTTCTTTCCGATTTCCTTTTACAGAATTTCTTGCTTGAAAGTGAGTCAAGTTAATGTTTTGTTTCATCCAATGCCAATGTAGACAGATTTTAGATATAACTCATGAATTTAAATTTTAAACGTATTTGCGTTTTATTTGTCGAATGACCCAAATATTGGTATTGGTAAGGCAATAATAAATAAATATTGGTATTGGTATTGCAATACTGGTTTTAAAATTGTATTGGTATTGGTATTGCAATACTGGTTTTAAAATTGTATTGGTATTGGTATTGCCAATAATTTTTTTTAGTATTGTTAACAACCCTGCTGCCCAAGACTAAGGTGGATCGATGATGTGGAAATGGACCTACCAGCTGGGGGTTCGGGCATGGAGAAGGAAAGCCATCGATCGATCCGAATGGAAGGATGTGGTGGAGCAGGCCAGGGCCCTTCATGGGCTGTAGCGCCACTGATGATGATGATTGGCAACTCCAACCTTGTGCAGTTGAAAAGTGTAAGCCGTAGTATATAAAGATCATTGAGTGAAATCCTTTACACACTGAGATATTGATGTTGTCATCTGTTTTTAAATCCTTTATATTAACGTCAAAGTCTTGTCTGTCGTCATCTCTGTCGTTCGCGGGCGGGCGAAAAAACAAACGTCAAAAAATGACACACTTCCTATGTAGCGGCCTGCTTTTGTTTACATTCACGTGTAACGCTGAGTTCAGTCCAGCCATCCGTGACCACACCTCCCCCGCCCCGTTTTTACAGCAAAGGGGAGTTGAGTCAGTTTCAGTCTGTAAATGTTTGAACATAATCAATACTTTTTATTATGTCTCATGTATAAGGGATTTGTAGTAAAAAAACACTTTGTTTTTACGGGGTTGTTTAATTATGCTCATTGACTCTCATAAATGACATTTGTTTTGCTCTATGCTTGAGCAAGTATTTGTGACAATTTAATTTTTATAATAAAACAAACCCGTAAAAACAAAGTTTTTGACTATAAATCCCTTATATATGAGACATAACTAACAGTAGTGATTATTTTAAAACATTTACAGACTGACACTGAGTGATGTCCCTTGTCTTTAATAAATGGGGGTGGGATGTGAGGGGGTGTCGGCACGACGGTCGTCGTCAACACGACGGTCGGCGTCAACTCAAACTCACGTGGAACTGGAATTAATAAAAAAAATAACAAACAGTGAATTTTGAATTACATACCTCATATAAGGATAAACTAAAAATGCATTAATTTAATTATGGTACGTTCGATCGATCTGAAATTTTGATACGATGCATTGTTAGGTTCGACGGGTCCGTGTGCCAAATTTCAGTTTGATCGGATCATGGAAAGTGGGTCATTTTTGACTTCTGTTTTTCCGCCCGCCGAGCCCAAGACAGACAGACAGAGAGAGAGAGAGAGAGAGAGAGAGAGAGAGAGAGAGAGAGAGAGAGAGAGAGAGAGAGAGACGCCGGTGAAGTTAATATAAGGGATTTAAAAATCTTTGTTAAGCTGTTCTTTGAGTGAATCACTATGTTGAGCTATTTTTATAATGTTGATATCCTCTTTGCAAAATTTAATTAGTCTGTGCTTAATTGAGATGAACTTCATTATTTTGAATTTTTTTCTAAAAACTTAGATACTTTCAATATGAAAATGGTATTTGTAAAATTGAGCAGATGTTTCAATATGAGAAGATCTTCATAAAATTGAGCTGACGTTTCAATAAGAGCAGATCTTCATTTCTGATCATTGTAATTTTGAGCTGTTGTAACATGAATCTATTCTTGAAATGTAGAAGAAAATTTTGACATTTTAAACAGGTCTTTGAAATTTTGAACAGGTCTTTGAAATGTTGAACAGGTCTTTGAAATGTTGAACAGGTCTTTGAAATGTTGAACAGGTCTTTGAAATGTTGAACATATCTTTGAAATGAAATTTTGAACCAGTCTTTGAAATGTTCAACATGTATTTGAAAGCAGATCTCTAATACTTTCTGAGGGCTTCTATATATTCTTTACAGAAAAGTCAGTTTTCGACATATGGTAGTCTACAATAATAAAAGATGCATTTTCCAGCAAAGCTGTCACAATTATTGCGTGCTTGTAAAAGGAGCGCCAATGAAATGAATGAAGTACTGTAGTAGTAATATAGAGTAATATAGTCGCGTCTTTCCTGTTTAGAACAGATGACTTTTAAACTGTTGGTAGTTTTTCAGTGAGTTGTTTAGTGGAAACAAACAATAAATATGTTTTAGTGTATTGCTTTACTGCAAAACACTTTGTATAAAATTTCTTTTCTGAAGAAACAGCTATTCATAACTGTTAGGTTACATTTTCTTTCTAACGTGATTAAATGGTTAATGGTGAACAGCATAAAGCTTTTGGAGAAACTGGTTGCTCATAAGAAATTTGTCATTCTTTGAGAAACTACACATTACCAAAACAGGGGGATTTAACTCCATGTAGTTATTGTATAAGAAATCAATCATTAATCCTTGTAATGGGATGTTCTACTTTGAGAGACAGACATAATCGTCTCTGATAGACAGCGCGCTTATGCTGAAAACCCATGATGACCGTTAGAGTGAGATAATACATACAGTTGGTGGATTACCTGCGTAAGATCATACACACCCTGTTGGCAGATAGTCACTTATATGAGCACCGAGATGAGCAACAAAAGACGGCGGAGGTGTGAATACAAACTTTTCTACGTAGTTAAAATGTCTCTCGGTATTTTGACTTAAAATTGTCAATTTACGGGAAATACAAATTCAATTGCAAGTGCCAAATAGTGCTCAAGAGCCGGAAGTGCCATACCACCAACATTGTAATTTCTTGACAAGAAAGACTGACTTAAGGCCTCCTGATCTTTCCTGTCAGCTCTGCACCGCGGTGTCACTTGACGATACCAAGTCAAGCGGTAATATGTTATTGAAGTCTTACTCCAACACTTGAGCACAACTCCTATTCTCATCAATCCCATACAAATCAATGTACCACTTGGTTAATAGTTTAACAAGACATAAGCTGATTTACATTCAGTTCCAGCAAGCTAGGACTGTAAGGTCTTATCAGTTGTTCACTGGGTGCGACATGTAATAACATAAATAAACATCTAAAAGAATGGCGTTTTCTCACAGTTGCTTGTGGGTTGGTAGTGGATATCTTATGTGTTGGTAGTGGATATCTTGTGGGTTGTAATGAATGTCTTGTAGGTTGGTAGTAGAAGTCTTGTGGGTTAGTAAGCCTGTTGTATTTTGTAAAATGAGTTATTTTACTTATTTATTTGGTAGGTATACTGTGCATTTTGTACTGTGTATTTGACATGTAGGCATTTTGTCTTTGACAGATAGGTACTGTGTATTTGACAGGTAGGCATTGTGTGTTTGCCAGATAGGTACTGTATGTTCGACAGCTAGGCACTATGCGCTTGACATGTAGGCACTGTGTTTGACAGGTAGGCGTTGTGTTGGACAGGTAGGCACTGTGTATTTGACAGATAGGCACTGTGTGTTTGAAAGATAGGTATAGTGTATTTGACAGGTAGGCACTGTGTGTTTGAAAGATAGGTATAGTGTATTTGACAGGTAGGCACTGTGTGTTTGAAAGATAGGTATAGTGTATTTGACAGATAGGCACTGTGTGTTTGAAAGATAGGTATAGTGTATTTGACAGGTAGGCACTGTGTGTTTGACAGATAGGTACTGTATGTTCGACAGATAGGCACTATGCGCTTGACATGTAGGCACTGTGTTTGACAGGTAGGCGTTGTGTTGGACAGGTAGGCACTGTGTATTTGACAGATAGGCACTGTGTGTTTGAAAGATAGGTATAGTGTATTTGACAGATATGCACTTTGTGTTTGACAGAAGGTACTATGTATTTGACAGGTAGGCACTGTGTGTATTACAGTAGCTACTATGTGTTTGACAGGTAGGCACTGTGTATTTGACAGATAGGCACTGCGTGTTTCACAGGTAGATACTGTGTGTTTGACATTAATGTTAGTAATGCTTGTCTGACTGGTAGGTAGTGTGTGTCTGTGTTTTTTGGGTAGCTATCGTGTGTCTAGTAGATGGGGTCATTGTGTTTGTAAGTACGGTGTTAGTTGGAAAGTGTCTTTTTGGTGGGTACTGAACTCTTACGACCCATTAATTTGTGGCGTGCGGTCAAATAGAGAAAAACGTATATATAGGTCAAACGTAGAAAAAATATAAACTTGTGACGTCAGATGACATTTTTAATTAACAATAATTTTAAAAATATAATTTTTTATAATAGTTTTATGGCCCCTTTACTTAAATACATAAAATATTCTAACTTAACATTTCAGGAAGTTTGCGTCATGAGTTTGACTTCTGAAAAGCTAAACGTTCAACATTTGACGTGTACGACCAACCATGAACGCATGAAAATGACTGGCTCATAACACTCAACGTAAACCACAGCGTATATTCACCATGGACCCCGCGAAAAACCCCAGAAAAAAACCCAGAAAGTCACGCGACAATGGGGATGGGAAAGAAATAACGCACATGTTTTAGAATGGATCGCAGTCGCACCGACAGTGAGATATTAACCTACGCGCCTGATACAAAAAGCTATACAGAATTTCGGTATAAACAATCCCAGTTGAGGTTTAACAACAAACCCAGGGTCGTGGTTCATCAGAAGCGAGCTATATTTGTTCGAATTACGGGAATCGCAATGAAAGCATCTGGGGACTTCACGCAATGGAATCAAAAGCAAGGCAGTCAAGCGGCATCTAAAATACGTCTTCAAAGTGCTAGTCGACACAGCTTAAGAGAGAGAAAATCCTCAACGGCACTATTCAAAAGAAATCAAAAAGTAGGACTCTTCAGAAATCAAAGAGGCAAGATGAATTCACAGAGGGTGTCCATCAGCGATGCAGTGGATGAATATTTGACTGTATCTGAAAGAAACAAACGACTCCTGACCTTGGAAGACACGAGGCGCAAAGTGAATAACAAAAACAATGTAGTTGCGCTAGAAGAAGAAGCGCGCCATATTGATGAGATTGTCTACAAAAGTTCGACCGAAAATACCCCAACACATGGAAGATTTAGAGAGGAAGAAACGGTGGCGGCTATTTGGAGAGACATGGGGATTGATGTTGTTCAAAGCCAGCGCGATTCAAGCCTTTTGGAAATTGTATTACCACAGGACCAAAAATTAGATGTAAGGAGGCGCTCTTTATATGACAAACGAAAGTCCACATTATACAGACTCGTTTTTGGCGAATTGGACGTCGGAAGTATGGCTAAGAAGGACACAGATCATGAAATTCAGTCAACAGACACAGATGAAGAGGAATTCTTTGATGCTCGCTGTGACTTATCCCCACAAAATGTTAATGTGAGAACGAGATCGCTATTAAAAACCAAAGACCCATCTAAAGAAAACATGTTCAATGATCAAACCCGTAAAGCTCAAGTCCAGACGTCTGACAGGGTGTTGTCTTCAACCCCGTCAGAAAATTTGCGCAAGAACCTATGGCGGTCCCTTTCCAAAGGTACAACGTTTGGAAGTACGAAAAGCCTCAGACAGCTGGCTCCTAACATTCTATCCTTCAAAACAAGCAAATCTTCTTTGCCCACAGATACTGCCAGAATATCCGTTTCAAAATCACAAACTCCTCAAAAACCAACCAATAATAAATCATCAACAAGTGTCGGTAGCACAGCAGCAGTACTTAAGAAGCTGCCATCAGAAAAACAAGTGGTCAAAACGATTGCCCACAACCATGGCAAGAGTGTACGTGCAAAAACGGAAGAAACATCGGAAAAGGAAGAATTTTTTGACGCGCTG
This sequence comes from Ampullaceana balthica, assembly GCA_944989445.1. NCBI lineage: Eukaryota > Metazoa > Mollusca > Gastropoda > Lymnaeidae > Ampullaceana > Ampullaceana balthica. Next base: position 250,513 of record CALYLW010000383.1, on the reverse strand, counting down.
GAAATGATTGCCAATGAAAAGTTTAGGCCACCCAACACAAAATATGTTAAATTGGTGGAAAAAACTAAGTTAGATTTACTCGATCGCCAACCTCACTTCCCCCACTCTAGCACAAGTCCTCACCCCTTAGACATTAGATGGCGCAGTTCACATGCGGACAATGACAGATTTAAGTCTACAGAAGAACTCAGTGAAGCTGAGTGGATTCGATTGAAGGAGACGAGAGAAAAAACGAACGAACAAAATAAAAGTGGGTGCAGTATAAACTAAGGTGCCGTATAAAATTATCTGTAGCGATTCGTCAATATTGGCACAGCTGTAATGACCAGATGTGAACAACACAGAATGTCGTCTTGCTATTATTGCATACAGCTTGAGTCATCTCGTGATCTGATATTGGCAGAAATCAGAGGAAGCTGTTGACAGCATACAATTGGAGTTTTCAGGTCTTCTTTTACTGATGAGTTTGTGCCATAAAGACACAACAAAAGATAAAGACCGCTGGAAACTGTACTCAGCCTGATGGCAGTTGACTGGTACTCATGCGAGCATGGACAGCTCGTTGCTTGTACTCATGCGAGCATGGACAGCTCGTTGCTTGTACTCATGCGAGCATGGACAGCTGGTGGCTATTACACAAGTGAACATGTCCAGCTGTTGGCTAGTACACAAGTGAACATGGACAGTTGGTGGATAGTACACAAGTGAACATGGACAGTTGGTGGATAGTACACAAGTGAACATGGATAGTTGGTGGCTAGTACACAAGTGAACATGGACAGCTGGTGGCTAGTACACAAGTGAACATGTCCAGCTGGTGGCTAGTACACAAGTGAACATGGATAGTTGGTGGCTAGTACACAAGTGAACATGGACAGTTGGTGGATAGTACACAAGTGAACATGGACAGCTGGTGGCTAGTACACAAGTGAACATGGACAGCTGGTGGCTAGAACACAAGTGAACATGGAGAGCTGCATGGTGGCTAGTGCACAAGTGAACATGTCCAGCTGGTGGCTAGTACACAAGTGAACATGGAGAGCTGGTGGCTAGTATACACAAGTGAACATGGACAGCTGGTGGCTAGTACACAAGTGAACATGGACAGCTGGTGGCTAGTGCACAAGTGAACATGGACAGCTGGTGGCTAGTACTCTAATGAACATGGGCAGCTGGTGGCTAGTATACACAAGTGAACATGGACAGCTAGTGGCTAGTACTCTAATGAACATGGACAAATGGGTGAATCTGTTAAAAAAAAGTAAGTGCACTGTTAAAGATGGTTCTTTGTGGTACACACTAAATTGAAATAACCGTATAGATTTGAAGAAAACCTGACCACATCTAGACAATTCAGTATGTCAGGTTATAGTTACAAGAAAAGACTTAATTAGGCTGGTTTAAATAACTAACACCAAAAAAGTCACATTTGATGCTAGTCTTGTGGTCATGAGATGTTAGCTCTGATAGGCCACCAATCAAGAAAAACTTTGATATTATTTTAACCAATCAAGAACTACTTTGATTTTGTTTTAACCAATCAAGAACAACTTTGATTTTGGTTTAACCAATCAAGAACAGACGAGAGTAAGGTTCAACCAATCAAGAACAGCCGAGAGTAAGGTTCAACCAGTCAATCAAGGTGAAAAAAGACAGGATGGTAGCATCGAGTAAATTAGCAAATGAGGTACAGTACAGGAAGCTAGAGAGAAAAAAAAACAGATATCTAAAGTTCAACACTCACTTGATAAATTACAAATGTCAAAATTTTCATAATTATGGTGTGATAGAATTCAGTTTTGGAGGTTATTGGTATAGTTTTATGATACAATTTTGAATTTCTAGCATCAACAGTGTGCCACATCTTCTATAATGTACTATCAGTGACAAAGGACAAGACAAATGTATAACCCTTAGACCAACGCAAGACATGACATCCAAGACAGGTGCAAGAAGCAATCTCTAAGTGTAAGGAGGTTCCTTTGGTAAGACTAACTAACATCACAGTCAGTTGGAGGCTATTACTATCACATACATTTCATGATCTCAGTTGTCAACATTTTGAACACATTGTTTACGTGACAAAACATAATAAACTATTTCATCATTTTTAAAATAAAACCGTATTGTTGTTTCTTAAAATTAAAGCCAAACAGGCCAGCATGGTCTGTGCATGTTAATAAAGAAGAACATAGAATGCCATGGTATAAAAAAGTGTTCTGAAGTGGTAAAAAAAGAAAACAACAACAAAAACTTAAAACAAATGGCTCTACCTTAAAAATGCAATTGCATTACTTTTAATAGTGCAATGAAATGCTGATATCCCCCAACTAATCTCAGAATAAATTCAATAAAATTTTGAATTAAGGATAGAATTTGATAAGCAACTGCATCATTTGCCATATGTTTGAACTAAGATTAGCAATTCTAAATTTATTAGTCTTAATCTTTACCCTTATGGAGGAAGTTTTAATTTGTATGATTAAACCAATCCCCAAAACACGAAATAAGGCAAATCTTCTCAACAGTTAGACAAACAGACATTAGGTCTTGACAATACAATTCAAGCTTCAGAATACTAGTACATGTAAATCCATAATTAAATCATGATAATGTTCCACACAAGGACCAACAATTTCACATAAAATTTCACGTAATTGTTAAAGTAAGTATAATATTGTTATTTATTTAGATTCAATTTTTTTAAAAAATGTAATCTCAAAGAAATGATGAACATTTGCAGAAGTGGTTTTGACATGCAAAGCTGCATTGTTCAAATATATTTACATTACAATAAAGATTTTGGCCAAAAGAGAATTTCTAATCTCACTAAGAGAAATTATTACTAAATATTGACAAGTTTAAAAATTATTTTAAAAAATTAAATAGTAACATATCAGAATTAAGCTTTTGTACCAATTAATTTGAAGGTTAAAAATATAACTGAAGAATAGAGGAAGTGATTGAAATATGTGGCTTTCCTTAAGCCAATAAATAACTCTGATAGACTTAACACAATTTGGATAAGTAAAATTAAGCATACTTCAGTCAGGTAATATTTCTCTTTTAAAAGTTTCTTAAAATTTAAAATGACATTTAAATAGTCTTCAATAATATGTAAATTAGGTTAAATGCATCTTGTTACATACCTTTTCAACAAAGAATGGAATTTTATCAACGTTACTTGGACGAGCAGAAAACTTTGAGTATCTCCTTGCAGCATCAACCTAGATATTAAAGCATAAGCTTTTTTAATCTTCATAAAAAATAATTTGTACATTTTCATATATTTAAAGGACTTGCTTTACAACTTACAAAATTGAATTTTTAAAATTAGAATTTAAAAAACACAGCTACACTTCTGCTTCATTTAAAACCCTACATTATTTTAAAAGGACAAATAACTAACTTATTTATAAGAGAAAATTTAAAAAGCGCAAACTTATTTTAATGCCTAACTGGACCCCAAATATAGAATTTGAACATGAAAACTATCAGATCCCATAAATGAGGTAAGTTTAGTCATTATCAACTTACCTGAGGATATTCCTGAAAGCCTCCCATGGCATCTTGGTCTGTATCACATGAGCCTCCTATCACTATTAGAGGCCTTAAATGGAGACACAAAAATAAACAGGGAAGCCTTTTTTATCATAATTACAGTAATTTGTTTAATAATGTACTCCAAGATAAAGTTTAATTGATTTATATATTTCTTTCCTTTCATAATGAGAAAAACTACTGTTATCAAATAAAAATAAATAATATTTTCTCAGATTATTTTATTAACCATTTGTGCAAATGGGTAAGAATGTATTTCTTTAAAATAAAATATAATAAGTGGAGCACTGAGATCAGGTTTAAATAATATAAATATAAGAATTTATTGGAACAAAAGAAGGGCATAAAAAATAATTACTCATACTCTCTGTTAAAGCATAAGATAATATATTTTTCATACTTCATTTACAATGTTTTTTTTTAGCTGAAGAAGTCACACTCAGTTTAATATTGGAGAGCTTATTTTGACATAGCAACTTCTTTTTAACCATAAAAATGATAAAAGCCACTTCTACAGTTTTCATAATTTAAAACAAAAATCTTTGGTCATTAAGATCTTTACCAACAATTTTCCATTGCATTTGCCATCCCAGCAAGGGCATGAACAAGACCTGGGCCAGATACAACTAAACAAACTGCTGGTTTTTTAGTTAGGTAGCCCATTGCAGAAGCTGCATATGAAGCCTGGAAATAAAATTAATTTATACTTTAATTTTTTTAATGTCATGATAATTATAAATTTTAATTACATTTTGTAATTGATGACAGCATGGTTATAATATAAATTAAGAATATCTAGAAATGATTAGTATGACTTACTGCTTGTTCATTCCTCATGGCAATAAATTTGATTCCTTCTAGTTGGGCAGCTAGACCAATTTCAATTACTGGGACTCCAACGATTCCAAACATGTACTCAATCCCCTGCAAAAATGTTAAATATCATAATTCTCTTAATTGTTAATAATAAACACTTTATTGTTCAAAACTTTGAAAGGATCTTACACTGATTTTTTTCCCCAGAGAAATTTTGAACAAAAGATATAATTTATATATAGGTATTTAAATATAGATATCCCAATATAGACTATACATTACTTTGATTAGAGAGAGGCACATTCACATTTTTTAATGGTAATTTGCTCTTGACAAAGTTTGAAAATTATTATTGTGGACTTTTAAATAAGATTGCTGCCTTGAATTTTGGACTGGATTATTTAATAAACTTACAATTAAAAATTGGTACATTACTTTAAAATAGTCAGTAACTGCTCTGGTATGTAAAGAGTATTATATTTAACATTTTAAATATTCATATTATATAATGAGAATGTTATGTGGAAATCAAACTACTATTTAGTTTAATGAAAACATTAAAAAATAATATTCATTTGCCACAGAAGAGGTGTGATGCCTTCAGCATAAATCAGTGAAATTTTGGTTACTCCCCAATTTAATTAGTCCCCATAAAACTGTCTTCCAATAACATGACAACAACATCATTCCTCTAAAAACTCCAATTTTAAGCTTGTTTTTCAACTGCATCTTACTTGGTTGTGACTAACAGAAAAATTTAGTGAGTGAGTCCCATGGCTCCTGAGTAAAAATAAATTATGAATAGGCTCATTTAAAATGAAGTATTTGAAAATTGAATATTCAGTAAGTATCCCCAGTGATCTGCCTATGGGAGGAGAAGGAAGAAGAGAAAACACTGGCTATTTATTTAAATTCTAATATTAAAGAATTGGCTACAAGTGCACTTCTGCAATATCTGAAATTCATCAACATCAGGTATCAACTTTATCAAGGTTCACTCAAATGATAAAATCATTTATTAAATGATGGATATCAAATCATAACTGAACATTATGTTTCACATTGTGTTTGTTTGGTATTTGGGTCACAGGAGACAATTCAGACTTTAAACTTCCCAGTTCATTCAATGTTGATTGTTAGAAACATTATTGTTCAAAGGTTGTCACACAATTTCAAAAACTTCTTGCCCCAAAGTCTCAGTAAAACAATTTTAAATTTTTTTAATTTAATTAAGGGGAAACTTCTCTTTTATTTATATTTAATATAAAATTGACACAGACAGGCGGCCTCTTTTCCCATGACAACATCTCTCAACAAAATACACACACAAATATATATATTTTATTTTTTAATAAGGCCTACTATTTAACTAGTTATTAATATTATTGAGACTTGGGCCCAATTCTTTTTTTCCATTTACATATGGACAGCTGGGCTGAATCATTGAAGATTGTGGTACATATATCACTCAAATTATTTGCGGATGACAAACAGCTTTACAAGAATTTTCACTCTGATCTTTTGAGCTGTGCTTCCACTGTTCAGTCTGTTGAACACAGCTATCACTTTGTAGAATCATGGATGGTATCAAACATATTGAAGTTGAACAATGATAAGACAGAAGCAATTATTTTTGGCTCTGACATCAATCTTCAGAAAGAAGCCATATCATTAATAAGAGTTGGCAATTCTGACATCACTTTGTCCAACACTGTCAGAGTTCTACGCTTCTATATCGACAGTAAACTCACAATGACCTCCCATATTGGTTCTATGGTAAAATCTTGTTTTTGCCATCTCTGTGCCCTGGATCAGTTGCGTTCTCAGCTGAATAAGAGAACAGCAAATGTGGTCACAGTTTCTTTAAAACAATCCAGACGGGATTACTGCAACAATAGTCAGTGGGGATAGCCTCAAAACCAACTGCAGATACTCCAGAGAGTGCAAAACGCTGCAGCATGGATTGTATTGAAGATGAGAAAGTCAGACAACGTTAAACCAGCAGCATAAGATTCTGTCACTGTCTTATGGCTGTATGAACAGATAAGCACTAAGCACTGCAGCATTTGAAGGATTTAAAATTGGAACATGTATTTCTAAAGGGGCTGTGATCTTCTACGCAGTCTCTTCCGAAAATTCCCAGTTTGTAGGGACACAGTTGGATGTATTTTTGAATGCGATCTTTTTATTGGCGGCACCAAATTTGTGAAAGTCTTATAAAATTTTATAAAAAATATGAAAATTAAGATCAATTTTTTTTTAAATTGAAGACTTTTTATTTGATAGTATAGAGCAGTGGTTCCCAACTTTTTTTTGGTGGCGACCCCTTTTCATAAAACCCATGTGACCCGCGACCCCTGTCACATCTGATTAACATAATTTTGTGACGTAAGGTCACGTGAATGGTGGACACGTGAATGGTGGACGCGGGAAGAAAGGAGCATTCCTATTGGTTGAAAGTGTTGGGCGAGCAGTTGTGAAGAGACTTCCGGCAAGGAAGGAGATAGTGTATGTGTGCGCCTCAAGATTTCCACGTTGTATTACCTCAAATGATATTTATGTGTACATAATATATATTAAAGTTGTTTTGGATAAACAAGCTCTTCAGTGAATTATTGTGCACAAGATTATGTACTGTGAGAACGCCTACATAAAGAGAAACATTTAATAGTTACAACCCCCATGAAATTTAAATAAGTTATTTTCAATAAAATTTTTACAAAATCGAGCAAATTTGTAATATTGGCATTATATTGAATATTTCTTAGTTGACATTTTTCATTTTGATTTTGCGACCCCCAGAAAACCCAAGATCCAGAGGTTGGGAACCGCTGGTTTTGTAAAGTAAAGTAAAAAGTATTTAAACATCAAAGTTTCAAAGTGCAACAAGTAACAAGCATGCTAGTCTAGCATGGATTTTATTAGCGCATGGCATATGTCATATGGCCATGGCTGTAAAAGAAAGCATTCAATTCAATAATTCAAAATTCTTTTTATTACTATATTCTATAACTAGTCAAACTTTACATTAGGAACTAACACTAACAATCCAATTTTAACAAAGAATGAATAATAATTATTTTTATTCATAATTAATTTTAATATTAATATAATTATTTAATCAGTGGTCTGTCTACCTGTTGTTTAAGGGAACGGACAAGTACAGTGGCCCCATTTATTTCTTTTTTAGAAGCTTTTTCCATGTTCGACAAAAGGAAAAATTAAAATAAAATTCTATTATCTATGGACTTTAGTCTTTAGGTGGTTCGTTGACGTTTTATTTTACTCATCATTAATACAATAAAATATCAAACAATGTTTATGTCGTTCCAAAGGTCGTAGTTAAAAAGGTCAGGGAGGTCATATCCGGTTAGTAAACGAGTAAAACGGTAGTAAACGCGCCTGACTAGTGCTGCCAGCGCTAGGTTTTTCAACCTAGATCTCGTTTTTTGTTTTTTTTCAACCTTGCCTAGGTTTCTAGATTTTTTTTTCAAAAATACATGTAACCATAATCTAGGTATTTAGAAAATAGTTAATCTAAGATGTGAAAGTACCAAAATAAATAAAATATTTGCAATTAACATCTTAAATAACTTCGAAGAAATGTGACGTCAAATGAAAAGGGTAACTTTAAATAAAACTTCCACTGTAATATTTGGTTGCTTACAATTTATTTAATTACTTTTTTTTTAATTAAACAAACAACAACCATCAGTGCTTCTCAAAGTGCCAAAGAAATGCAATATCTGTAGGCACTCAAACGCCGGTTGGCGTAAGTTATCAAGAAATGAAAATTAAAGCTAATTATAATCCTTAATTTTGAGAACTCATAAGAGAACGTATAAAAGCGTCGTTTGATGTTGACATCAAAGCATTTGTGATGTAGCCGCAGCTCCGTTTGGTTTTCTTACGGTAGGAGTCGCCGAAATTTTTTGCCCCTTACCCCAAAATACAAGTTTATGTGTGCGGCAGACTCAAGGTCCTGCCCACATGACTCGGGCGGGGATTTGGGGGAGCGTCGTTAGTCGTGGGTGAGTTTTACAAGAATGATAAGTGTCTAAAAATTATATGAATAGGATTATATGTAGATATTTTAAGTCAAAACAACACGGAATATCAATTTTTATTTTTTATTTATTTATTTTTATTATTATTATTATTATTTTTTTTTGATCTATATGATACAATTATAAACGTTTTAAGCTTGATATAATTGTTTGATTAGTTTTGGGTCTAACGCCCCTGGGCATTCTAGATATAATAGTATTCATTAACTTTATTGAATTCATCAAATTCTTGACATCGCAATTCGAGAATAGCACAAAATGAGGTGACCAAATTTTCCGGGTGGCAAAGCGGGACGGGGCCCCTCGGATTGGGGGGGGGTCCCTCAGGTTTCTGTAGCAAAAAATTGGGACGTCTGGTCACTTGAGCTGGACATGAAGTCTGAAATCGGGACGCCTGGTCACCTGACGCGTCGGGATCACCGACAAGTCACGGGAAGGCCGTATCAAGGAGTAAAATGTAAATACGTGTAACCACAGAAATCGACGCACCAACTGGCTTAGCTAATAATAAAACAATTTAAATTTATAAATAAAAAAACCCGTAAAAACAAAGTTTTTGACTATAAATCCCTTATATATGAGACATAACTCACAGCATTGATTATTTTCAAACGCGACAAACATTTACAGACTGAATCTGTCTTAACTCAACTTTGCTGTCTGGTCACCGATCGTTTGACCGAGCTCAGCGTGACACGTAAAATGTAAACAACAGCACGCCGGTACTTCGATGGGTCGCGTCAACGCGTCAACTCAAACTCTCACATGTAAAAAAAACAATAACAAACAGTGAATTTGAATTACAAACGTTATATAAGGATAAACTAAAATGCATTAATTTAATTACGGTAAGTTCGATCGATCTGAAATTTTGATACGATGCATTGTTAGGTGAGACGGGTCCGTGTGCCAAATTTCAGCTCGATCGGATCATGGGAAGTGGGTCATTTTTTACTTTTGTTTCTGCGCCCGCCCAAGATAGAGAGAGAGAGATGACGACAGACAGAGACGGCCTTGAAGTTAATATAAGGGATTTAAAAATATCACCGTTTTGAATATTTAATTAAATTTAAGAAAATATTAAGTCATTCGTACCCAAAATCAAAATAAAACTACATTGTAATTGTATTTAAAGTATTGAAAAAAGCGGGACAAACGGGCGTCCCGCTGGGACAAGCGAGGGTCAGCGGGACATGAGGTCTGAAATCGGGACTGTCCCGCCTAAATTGGGACGTCTGGTCACCTTACACAAAACAACTTTTCTTCTTAGCTCAGTTTTTAAGGCATTAATTTTAAATATCACAGAACGGATACTTGATACAGGCAAGTCATGTGGATTAAGATTATTGTCTCTCGTGCCAATATAAATGAAAGTAGGGTGGATTTAGGTGTCTTCGTATAGTACGTAGGTAAGAAATCTACATAGTAGTCAAATTTAAACGATGTATTTTCTGGAAGGAATCGGTTCAATAGCAGGCATATGTTCGAAGCGTACACGTACACATTACGGTACTTATGACGTATTTTAATATATCTAGTGGATAGATAATAAGGTGGGTTTATGTTGTTTTTGTTTTTGTCTTTTTTTTTGTCAAAGCTTTGTGACGTATTGTTTGGAAAAGGGGGGGGGGTCTAACTTTTTGTGACGATACGTGACGAGGGGGGGGAGGGGGTGAACAATCGGCCAAAATAGCGTGACGTCATTTATGGACGGCCCCTTCTGTATAAATTATAAAAGAAGCGCGAGTAATAGATGAGATCAGAACGATGCCAAGAATGCCGATAAGATCCCCATTTAATTTTATTAGAGCATTAGGGAGATGACATGAGTGATGAAAAAATTCAGATGTAAGTTATTTTATAAATAGTTATGTAGAACATACTAATACATTAATGGCCGCCCATAAATGACGTCAGGCACATATTTTACCATATTTAAGTGCTGCCTTACACTAAATAAAAACTTAAATGACAAAACAGAAATTTTAAACATTCTCATTAAAAAAAATAAAGCAATAAAATACAGCTTTAGGGGGCGGGGAGCTTTGTGACGTCATATTGGGGGGGGTAATTTTTTGTGACGACGCGTGCCAGGGGAAGGGGGCAAATCGGCCAAAATGACGTAACATCAAAAATTGTAGCTTTTTTGTTTATTTTTTGCATGTCTAGATTTATTCTTTCGGTTCTAGTTGTTTTTTTTTACATGTTGGATAGGTTTTTCCAAAAATCATCATTGGCAGTACTGCTCCTGACGCCACAGGTTGCGACAAGACAAAAACCAGTGATGTTGAACCTATGGCACGTGTGTCATAGTCGGCACGTAGAGCCTCATCAGCTGACACGCGACCAAAATATTACTTCCTTAAAATCAATAATCACATTAAAATGATACTATGTAATATTTAAATTAGTGTTTTAGCCTGATCTTGAACGACGTATCACTTATCTCATTATGCCACTGGCTTTGGGTTACAGCCTAGGTCTTTAAACCTCATAAGGGGCCGTCCATAAATGACGTCTCGCGCCTAGGGGGGGGGAGGGGGTCGGCCATTTGTGACGATGTGTGACGAGTGGGAGGGGGTGTTTAAGAAATTTGAAGTCACATCAAAAACACACAACTTTAAATAAAAAGTTCCACTTAAATATTTGATTGCCTGTAATTTATTTAATGACGTTTTCAATGGCTCACGCGTGTTACGACAGTAGAGTGCAGACTTACACTAAATTAACTAAATACAAGTTTAAATGACAAAAAAAGTAATTTGCATCATGCTAATTTTAAATTGAAAGACACGGCTTTTAGGGGTGTCAAAGCTCTGTGACCTCATATTGGAGCGGGGGTCTAAGGTTTTGTGGCGAAGTGTCACGAGGGGGGAAGTAAAAGCGGCCAAAATCGCGTGACGTCATTTATGGACGACCCCTTGAACACAATGCATTATGCATTTTGTGCTTGGAAAGTTGTGTGTCACAACATTGACAGCAATTTAACACCAAACACAAAATCGTTGTCGAATTTGATGAATCTGAACGGAAGGTGTTTATTGAAGGGAGATTATATAATATTTACCAGAAAGTTGGCTTTTGAAATAATCTCTCTAAAACAAACTATCTAACAACGGCTAGCTTTCAAAAAAAAATTAAAATTTTTTTATTTTTTATAAAATATAAAAAATATTTTTATAATTATAAATTAAATTTTTAAAATATGATTAAATTAAATTTTAAATATTATAATAGACATTATATTAATATTAATTTATAATTTAAATAATAAGTTTTTTAAATTAAAAAAATTAAAAATTTAAAACTATTAATAAATATAATATAAATAATTATTAATTTTAAATATAAATTAATTAATAAGATTAAATTTTAAAATTTTTATTTAAATTAATATATAATATATATAAATAAAATTAAATAAAAAATAATAAATAAAAATATAAAAAAATAAATAATAAAATAAATAAATTATAAAATATAATAAAAAATAATAAAAATAAATAATAAAAATAAATAAATAAAATATAAAATTAAATAATATAAATATAAAATAATAAAAATAAAAAAATATAAAAAAAATAATAATATAAAATAAAATATAAATAATAAAATAATAAAATATAATAAAAATATAAATAATAAAAAATATAATAAATAATATAAAAATAAATAAATAAAATAAAATTAAATAATAATTAATAAAAATAAAAAATAAAATAAAAAATAAATAATAAAATAAATAATATAATAAAATAAATAAAATATAAAAAAATATAATAATATAAAATAATATATAAAAAATTAATAAAATAAATAAAAATAATAAATAAATTAATAAAATAAAATAATTAAATAATAAAATAAAAAATAAATTATAATATAATAAAATAAAAAAATATAATAAAATAATAAATATAAAAAAATATAAAATAAAAATAATAAATAATAAATAAAAAATAAATAATAATATAAAAAATAAAAAATAAAATATAATAAAATAAATAAAATAAAAAAAAATAATAAAAAATAATAATAAATATAAAAATATAAATAAAAAATAATAAAATAAAAAATAAATATATAAAAATAAATAATAAATAAATAAAAAATATAATAAATAAAAATAAAATATAAATAAAAATAATAAATAAAAAATAAATAAAATAAAATAAAAATATAATAAAAATAAAATAATATAAATAAATATAAAAATAAATTAATAATAAAAATAAAAAAAATAATAAAAATAAAAAATAAAAATTAAAATAAATATAAATAAAAAATATAAATAAAATAAAATATAAAAATAATAAAATATAATAAAATAAATAATTAAAAATAATAAAAAATATAAATAATAAAAATAATATAATAATAAAAATAAAATAATAATTATAAATAAATAATAAAAAAAAATAAAATAAAATAAATAAAAAAATAAATAAATAATATATAAAAATAAATAAAATAAAATATAATAAAATAAAAAAATAAAATAATATAAAATAATAATAAAAATAAATAAAAAAATAAAAATATAAATAATAAAATAAATAAAAAATAAAT